>PVIC010005669.1:0-56973 GCA_004025085.1 Thryonomys swinderianus | reverse complement strand
GAATAGGAGTATTTCTAGTAAGTAGCTCTGTTGCTGAGCGGAGATGCCAGTGAGGAGCTGTATCCAGTGCGTTTCTGGTTTACATCCTCCATAGATGGGAAGCACTCTCCCAGGACGTGCTCCTGCTGTAAATGGAGATTATCTGAAATAACACTGGTTTAACCTCTGTCATCTTCTCAACAGTTGAAGTAGTTAGGTTTTCTGCCCATTTCTTTTTTTTTTTTTTTTTTTTTTTTGAGACAGGGTCTCACTTTGTAGTTCAGGCTGGCCCTCAGCTCACTATGTAGCCCACGCAAACCTCAAACTCAGCAATCCTCCTGCCTCTGCCTCCCGAGTGCTGGGATTACTGGCGTGAGCTGCCACGCCCAGTGTTGTGGGATGTGGCACTGATTGCTGGTGGGTATGGGTCACCACGGCAAATATCATATCCTTGTATGTGGTTGCCGGGATGAACCAGGGACCTTGCGCTTGCTAGGCAGGCGGCGGAACCACTGAACTAAATCTCTGGCCCTTCAGCCCATTTCTTTACATTTCTCCTTTTTTGCCCACAGCAAAGCCATCACCACTAATGATTTTTTTAATTATTGGTCCCAATTTTGGAAAGGTCTGTCTTGGCCCCAGGAAAAGGACTCTTATGTATTAAAGTTTTGAACTTGGAATGTTAGTACAGGTCACGTGCTGGGGGCTTGGTTGTCAGCCAGTGGATTTTTGGTAGGTTATTGGGTCATGGTTAATCCATGGATGGATTTCCTAATGTCCTAGCTTTATTAGGAGCTGTGTAATCTTAGGAGGATGGAGCCTAATTGGAGTGGCTTGTAGGGGTGTGATCCCGGGCTGTATTTTGGGCCCTTCCTCTCTGTCTTCCTTCTTTCTCTCTCCACTAAGGTCCAGCACCTGCTCCACCACGAACCCTTGCCATGAGGTTCTGAGTTACCCCGGGACCAGAAGTAGCAGAAGAGAGTGGACTGAATCTTTGAAACCTTAAACCAAAGTAAATCTTTACTCCTTTTATTTTCTCTGGTGTTTTGTTAGCAATAAAAACTAACACAGTACATGATATAATTCCTTGTCTTCCAGGGGGTTGTAATCATATCTTGAATAGACTATCAGAATTTTTCCTTGGCCCATCTGATTCCTATTCCACTCTTTGTTGTTGTTGTTGTTGTTTTAGACAGGGTCTCGCTTTGTAGTTCAGGCTGGCTCTGAGCTCACTATGTAGCCTAGACAAGCCTCAAACTCAGCAATCCTCCTGCCTCTGCCTCCCGAGTGCTGGGATGACAGGCGTGAGCCACCACGCCTGGCTACACCCTGTCTGCAAACAGCTCTCTCGTTCTCTGTCTCTCCCAGCCCATCTCGGTCTCTTTCTTGTCACCCAGGTTTCTTTTCTTCATAGCACCCACTGGTTTTTAAAATTACTTATTGATTTATTCGCTTGTTTATTAACACTCATCCCGGTGCTCCTGTCCCCACATCCTATGTCCAAGTTTTACAAGGGGAAGGTTTGTACTTGTCAGTTTTCCTGTCCAGGGACCCCAGCACTCCACACCCCGATCATTTAAGCAGGGGCGGCTTCAGGGGATTCTATCCTCTGTTTGCGTCAGGATGGAAGGTGTGGTGGAGGGAACCGGCTTCATTCGTGATGCCCAGGAAGTAAAGCCAGGACACGGTGCCGGGTAGGACGGGGCAGGGACCGGAAGCAAACCCCAGTGTCACACCTCCGTGGCCCACCGAGCTCCCAGTCCAGGGAAGCTGACGGACAGGCGGACTTAGCCTGTCCCTGCTGAATGGAGGCTGCTGATTACGAGGGTCCTGTGCCCGGACGACAGTAACCGCTGCTGTTACTGTACAGATCTACAATGCCCCCCCACCCCCAGGCTCAGAGGCGGGGCATTTGGAAGGGGAGTGGAGCCTTCGCTGTTCCATAGATTGATCCTCTGATACATTCCACAGCTGAATGTGCTCTTAGTAGATGGTGCCTGGTGAAGAGGCGGAGGACTGAACCCGTCCTGGGCGACGAATTCTTCCCGCTTCCCTCTGGCTGCCAGGGGTTAAGCAGCTTTCTTCCAGGTGCCCCTTACCCCGCCTCTCCCTCCACCATGGACTGGGCACTCTGAAACTGAGGGCCAAATAATCTCTCCTCCTTTGGACTGTGGATATTGTGTATATTCAACACATGACAAGAAAACTGATCAGTGTACCTGTTGAAAAAATGACAGTCTCATATCATGGTCTTGTGGGCACACGGGCTCAAAGAGTGAGAAACGAATTCCTGAGCAGGTAAGCTTTTCGTTCATCTATTACAAAGCTGTGTAAAGATGCATTTCCTCCCCCCAAACTACTTATTATATGAAGGGTATAAAAGACTAATTAATTAATTACCCTCAAAGAAGCTCGTTCGTCCTCTTTCCTCCTACTGTGAGGCTGAGGGTTAGTCATGCAACTGAGAAAAAGATCTTTACGAGGTCTGCTCTTGAGAGTACTTTTGTATATTAACAGCGCCTGGGGCTCGTGGGAGGCGATCGGCCCTGGGCTCACAGCTGACTGGCCAGGGGGAGGTGGGCCCCCCGGAGAGGTGGTCTCTCTGCAGCGGGTCTCCCCAGCTTCCCCAGCACCAAGCCCAAGCACCCCTCTGCCCTCCCCTCGGCCGCAGCGTCCCCCAGAGCCACCTAGGGACTGAAGTGTGAATTACAGCAGAGCCCTCTGCGCTGCGCGATTGTGGAAGGACAGTAACTGAGACGCTGTGCTCACATGGTCAGCACTCTGTGTAAGTTGTGTCATTTAATCTCACCGATTAAAAACATTTTTTTTTTTTTTTTTTTTTTGCTTTTTGAGACAGGGTCTCGCTTTGTAGTTCAGGCTGGCCCTGAGCTCACTATGGTGCCCAGGCAAGCCGCCGCGAACTCAGCAATCCTCCTGTCTCTGCCTCCCGAGTGCTGGGATGACAGGCGTGAGCCACCACGTCCAGCATTGCGATTAAAAACATTTTGACAGAAAAAAAGAGCAGTTAATTACACGTTTCTCAGTCTTTGAGTTAAACTGAGGTTAAGTTCACTGTTGGCTAAAGTGGTCGTGATAGGGGTCTGTTAAGGAGCCTGGCCGTCCGTGCTGGCGTGTTTTCTGTAGAGCTCAGGGTGACCTGTTCTCCTTGGGTTACTTTTCTAGCACTTGAAAGGGACTGAAAGATACAAGCATAGTGTCAGCTTGGAAATGCTCGTAGCTGGCTTTAGGATTTCAGATACTGTGCATATTCTCCATGTATACAAACATCGCTTAGTCCTTCTAAAATTAAATTTGATGTTCTATTTATACCCTGCTTGATTTTACAGAATGTGTATAATCAATGCATTTTACTTTAAGATCTGGAAAAAAAATAGATCAATGAGTCTAATGTGATATTCCCAAAACCTCCTTTTCAAAGCAGGAATAAATAGAAAAGCTGCATATAAAAGCACGAGAATAAATTTTCCTCAAACTATAAATCCTCTATGGTCTTCTGATTATGTAAGTAATATTCATTATCAAACGACTCCTGTAATGTGTGAGTTACTTGGGAACAGGTCTCGGACTTGAGGAATGTCCACTGCCCTTGGAGGGACAGTCTCCACACGGTGGGCGATGGATCCCATGTGAGGGCCGCTTCTCCTGGGGCTGGCTCAGTGCACAGCACCTGGGCACGGAGCGCGGGCTTCCTGCTGGCTGTGCTCCGGTGAAGCTCTGCCTGAGGTTCTTGGGGTTCGAATCTCACCTGTCTCCTAACAGCCATGCTCGCTCTTCTGTATGCTGACAACTAATGCTCTGACCTACCTAATGAGTGTTTTGTGGGAGTTAAAATTACAGTGTTTATCAGGTGCTTAGTATCATGTCACATAAGTAATCGGTGAACATCTTGGCCACAAGTTGGTGGTGGACTCTGTGTCTCTAGGGTCCCTGTTAGACATCATGGCTCTGCTCTGGTGGGTTTATCTTCCCATTGGGGATAAACTCCGGTTCTGTAGGAGCCAAGCACATGGTGTGAAGAAGGGGGCAGGTAGCAGTGGCCTTTAATGCTATTTGACTTGCTGGCTGGTATGAATCTAAGCCAGACTGTGTCAGAACTTCGTTCTCAAAAGAGGCAGGGGACCTGTTAGATCACGAGCGGGTATTAATGTGGATATGACACCCTGTGTGTTAGAGCGCACAGGCTGGGCCTTCGTGACTTGTCCATAAGCTGCAGTGAGTGGTCTGTGAGGAATTCACATCCTGAATTTCTTTGCTTTACAGCTGTGTCCATTTCTGCCTTTTTGAATTGAGAATATACAGGCCTAAAAGTTACTTAGTTTGATGCTACATGAAACAGATGTACGTGTAAGTTTTTAGCCTATCTGTCATATGCTTTCACTTTATCAGGATGCAGTATGCAGGCTGCTAATTCAGGCTAATAAACATCCTCCATGTGTTTGAATTTTTGTGCATAGGGATGTTTTCCTGTTCTTTGGTTTTGTTTGTTTGAGGATAATCGAGAGCCACATTTAGACCTGAACATTGTTTTTTGGATTCCCTAACAAGTATCTGGAGAAAGAATACATTCTGTTTTCTAGAGGACTAATTTTTCTTTTATTTCTAGTGTATAGCTTATATGAAATTTCACTTAGATTCTCATCGACGCTGTCAATTCTGTGAGATCTGAGAAGCCCTGTGAAGGTAGCTGAAATGACTTTTCTATGAGCATCTGAAGGTGAGGGACCATCTCAGTACTGAATTCCAATCGATGTGTGTTATAGGCAACCTTAGATATTTTTTGTTGAATATAATAGTGAGTCCAGTGCTCTTCCTTTCAGTTAATTTTGCCATGCTGTGAGCCCTCCGGCTGAGGCAGCACTTGGGCTTGAAATATTGGTGTCTTTCAGTCTAGCTCCAGTGTGGACCTGATGGGCGTCTTGTTTTGATGTGACTGAATGGCAGATACAGCGTTTGGAGCTGTCTGTCGAAGGACGAGAGAGCGCAAGCCCAGCAGGTCTGACCCAACAGGCTCTGTTCAATTTAAGCAGATTCTGGTGTAAACAATGGAGGGAGAAATCAGAATTGGCAGCGCACTGGGATTTGAAGAGGACTTTCAAGTGATTTGACATGTGTAATGTTCTTATGGGTGGGGTTGGAACCCAGGCTTTTGGTGATAGATAGAAAGATTGGCTCCAAGATTGATGGGGTCTTGGGTGGATTAGTAAGTCGATTTGCTAAGAGCTGGAATGATATGACTGTGGGTCTAAAATTCACCTACCCAACAGCTTGAGATAACTGACTGAAGAGCACTTGCGTTCAAAGAGTATTTTGTACATGGACTTTAAGTGGCTTTTCTATAAACCATTATAGTATTGCTATGGAAATAAAAGCCATTAATATTATTTTTTGAGACAAGATCTTGCTTTGTAGTTCATGGTGGCCCTGAGCTCACTGTGTAGCCCAGGCTAGCCTTGAACTCACAGCAGTCCTCCTGCCTCTGCCTCCTGAGTGCTGGGATTACAAGCATGAGCCGCCACCACCGGCATTGTGGTGTGTGGTACTGATTGCTGGTGGGCGTGAGTCACCATGCCTGGCGCTGTGGTATGTGGTTATCCAGAATAGAACTAGAGACCTTGTGCTTGCAAGACAGACGCTGGAACCACTGAGCTAAATCAATAGTCCCTAAAAGCTATTATTTTGCTAACTAAAATATATAATTAATTTCTTGGTAGCATATCATTTATCTCAAGCCTTTTATTTGGCTGTCCTTTTTTTTAAAAATCGGTCAATCTTATTGCTGTTTATTAATATAAAGAACTCCATAGCAAATGTACTCATTACTTCTGAAAACACTTCACTAATGAATTAAGTTTAACCTCAAAAAGCTGCAGCTTAACTTTACTGCTATATGTTATGAATAAATTACCTGTTCTCAATATTTAATAATACGTAAAAGGCAGGAGCAACACATATTATCTTGTCAGTACGTGATACTTAAAATACAGCCTCCCATCAACCTCTGGTCGGATGAGTATGTTAATAAGCAGGTAGTGAGATTCTCACCCTTCTGGTACTAAAGAAAATTAAGGAAATCAGAGCTCCCTGAGATGGAGACGTGATCTGTACTGGAATGGTGAAGACTTTTCCACAGTTGTCTTTTAAAACTATTAACATGGATGTGTGTGTCTCTGAATGTTTCGGTCAAAGATTCTTTTCTTTCAGTCCTCTTTACACCTTCCTGCTATGTGATTTTGAAGCATAGTTACTAAATCCTGGGTAAATGCAAGATTTATTTTAAAAAGCCAGTAAGATGCTTTAGTCCATAATGTTTCACTCTCTGTTTATATTGTGGAATGGGCTTAATATCTGGACGTCGTGCAGTGACCAGGCCGAGCTACCTCGCGTGTGCATTGCCAGCTCTTCCCGTACACCTCAGGTCGCCTGTTTCCAAGGTGTATTCCGTTAGTTCAGTACCAGTGCTGGGGATCAAGCTTGGCGCCTTAGGCTTGTGAGGCAGGCACTGGAACCACTGAGCTAAATCCCCGGCCCTAGTCCATCCAGTACTTCAGTTGGCACCAAGTGAGGTTACAGGCCTTTCTCTAGGAAGCTACAGAATTCCCGTCTCCCTACTTTTTGGTTGTATCAAAGATGAAAGTCACGTCACTACTTCATCTCTGTGGGATTTTTATTAATAAAGAGTCCAGAACATGTGAAATGGGGAGGTTGTTTCTTTGTTCGCTTGGTGACACCACAGATCAAACCCAGAGCCTCACATTTAACAAGCTAGTACTCTACCACTGAGCTAGACCCCTAGCCCTGAAAATGTTCTTTCAAATGCCTGGCACCTTCCAAAGACTGTTCGAGACTGTTACTACAAATCTTCCATTCCATTGCCCTTGGGTAGGCTGTACTTTCTGTACTTAAGTAGAGATTGAGTGATAAGAGAGTCAAGTCAGAGATGGATTTAAATTTCCAAAGGTGAGCACAAGTAATCCAGTTTATTCGTTTCTCTGTTAATCTTTTGGCTGTTCTTCGTACTATCCTCTATAGGTATTGGACTTTTGCAGAAAGCAAAACTTTTTAGATGTTCATCTTCTGCAACCTTAACGCATTATCTCTTGGTCTCAAATTGACCATTATATTTAAATTCCATAGATCTAATAAATACTTTAAGCTTGAATTCATAGTATACTGATGTAGGATCATAAATAGGGCTTTGTTTTATAGATTTTGACTTTGACACGAGATTTTCCATTTCCCTGAAAAATAGGAAGTTATTTAGCACATTTTTGGTTGTCATCTCTCTTGAAAATCAAGTTGCTTCTCTGCCATATTGTTGTGATTGTGGCAATTTCTTGTTGTTTATTAGTGCAAGTGTTATCTTCCTGGAGTCTGTGACCCTCCGTTGAAGGAATATCTTTATGCGATAGGCTGGATTTGGACCGGAAGGTGTTTGTATGTGAGCAGTGATGTCAGAGTTAAAACACTGTAACAGGTGATGAGATGAAGCAGAAAAAATTTTAATATGTGGTACCTTAGCTGTCAGTGTCTGCCTCTGCACGGGAAAGATGGATTGACTTTATACAGCTGAATGTGTATACAAGGGTCGTTGAAAAATACAGTGAAGATTTACATTTTTTAAATGTATCACAGTAAAAGACAGGATGACACTGTCTCCCTCAGGCTAATGCCTTCCTTTTTCCAGCACACTTATCTTAGCATTTGTGACCCTTGGTGAAGGAGTTCTGGGCGTCCTCTTTCAGGAGACTTTACAAGGTGTGATTAAAAAAAAAAAAAACTGAGCAGAGTGGCCCAGTGCTCGCCAGTGGAGAAGGAGGCCTGTGAGATGCGGCGGTGTGTGCCACCCTCCTCGCTTGCTGCATCCGGCACAGTGCGCCTGCAGGCTCCTCCCACAGGTCCAGATGACCCGGAAAGGTCAGTGGTTTGTAGTAATTCCAGACATGAAGGCACTGTAGACGCTCCTGAAGGACAGTCAACTTCCAGGCCTGTTTCAGAAAGTGCCAGGACCCATGGGACAAGCACAGTGAAAGCCAGAGGGAGCAGGTCCAGGGGAATGAATGGCAGTGGCTCTCTTATTTGTAACTGTATTTTCGAGCACATCCCTCACCACACGTTTTTCTCCCTTTTTCTGATATTATGGATGAAATCCGGGACCTTCAGACAGCCCCCGCAAGGGCTGTGCGGACCAGCTGGCTCCCAGCCCTGAGGGGCTTCCTGTAGTGCGCCCTGTCAGCATGACACAGGGGTGCTTTGCTTTGTGTTTTTCAAGAATTTGATTTTCATCCCCAAGAAAATGGACTGAGGAGAACTCCAAAAGTTTGGTGTTTGTGTTCCTTAATCTACACTTAATTTTTATGAATTCTCAGTTCAGTATGATGAAAAAAATTATTTTTCTAGTACATTTGATGACTTTTTTCTTTTTTACAATAGACAGTATTTAAAATCTATTTTGTAGCTAACTTGCAAAGACCTTAGAGAAGGGTTCCAGGATTTTTTTTTTAACCCCCTTTGGTTGTTGACAACTGTAAAAGGGGAACCATGATGAAATAATCTTGCTGGGTTTTTCCCCCCCTCCATGTCTACTTATCCTCAAAAATCACTCAGATTCAGAACAATTCTCTTGGGAATTAATATGAAAATTGTAAGTATTTCAGCATAAAAGCATAGTAAAAGTAATCTTACTGGCAAAATAATCAGTGGGATGGTCAGTGTATCTTGCAGTCTTCACTGGTGACTGAACTAACTTTTATCCGAGTTAAGAATGGAAATCTCCAGTAGTGACTTCCTCCATTATTGGCTTTTAGGAGCAAAACCATCTTTATAATCTTTCTCATATTTTACAGATAGATTTCTAATCACAAGTTTTTCAAAAGGTTAATAGAAATTGCAATCCCTTATTGTCATGATGCTTAAATGATTTCTTTTTCAATAAAGAGTATGTTATTAAAGAGAAAAATGATTTTGCAGCCCATGCATGAAGGTATGCGATACCATCTGTCTTCAGCCTGGGTAATCAATGGTGTAAGTGAGGCCCGTTTATTTCTCATAGATTTACTAGCGTCACTGCATAAATAGCCATAATGGTATTGATTTTTTAGACAGAAGCAGCTTTTATCACATACGAGTGTTTGATGATGACTGTATTAAATGTTGGCCTTTGATTATCTTGGGCTTTCATAGATACAGAGGGTTTGGAAACATTATCCATAAGGAGTGAACATGCCATGTTTTTGATATTGTAATATTTTTTATATTAAGCACCCAGTCCTTGTGTTTTATTTCCTAGACAAGTCTGTAAGGCCCTATGCATGTTGGTCCTCCTGCATCTCAGCCAAGTATGCGGTGATCGTGGTGTTTCCTCGGTGTTTATCCCAGACAGACCAAGCGTCGGGCACTCAGCCCCGAGGGTGTGATCACGTGTGTGTCTGGGTGTAGGTGGCAGCCCGTCTACTGCCATGGGACCTGAGCCTGTGACTACCTTCTGCAAAATTTCTGTTGTCTTCTCTCAAAAACAGAGATATTAAAATCCCACATACAAGGTTATTGTGTAGAATAAAAGAGAACATTGACAGAACTCGGCAAGGTGCCTAACAGGCAAATGGATGGCAGCGATTTTTACTTCCATTGCTTGTACCATTGTGACTGCTACCAAGTCAGGGCAGGACTCCCTGGCGGTAGCCGCTTAAACACAGCAGAGGCGTTCCCTGAGCGGAAGGCCCTTTACAATACCCTCCCCATCATAGCTCCTCCCATTGTGACTATTCCATAGGGCAAACTGGGGATAAGCTCATTACATTAATCTAAAATGATTAATCCATAAGTGACTTTTAAAATCACCACTTAATAGGGTGGGGAGAACCTGCCTTCTGGTCAGACTGCACTTTAGGAAGTACTGCGAGGAGAAGGAAATCATTCCCTCTGCATCCTGACTGTCCCCAGAGCTGCTCCCGTAGCTGGCGCCTCTGCCCACACTTTCTTCTGATGGTGGTTGTAAAGCAGACTTGCAGGTTCATTTCTTCTTCAAAGCCGCAGTGCTCCTGCCACCCCTGCCTGCCTCCAAAATTCAGGGGGGGTAGCTGAGTCAGTTTTCCCTCAGGGACCCTTCACGGCAACCAGAGTCTTAGATGTCCTGGCTGAACACAAGAGTCTGTTTACAGAATAATTTGTGTCTTGCTTGAAACAGCCTCTACGCCATGCTAAATCTAATTCCTCTAAATATTTTCAAGTGCCGACTCGTATTTTAAACTAAGCAGCTGACAAAAATTTTACCTGTAGGCTAGCTTAATCAGATTTTACTCTAGTCAGAAGCCTAGCCAAAGAAATAAACTTCTTTCATGAGCACAGATTTCCAAATCCATCAAAAATGTGCCCCAGAGCCAATATGATTTTTTTTTTTTTTTTTTAGAAAAAAGGGATTTGCTAAACGATCCCCCAGAAAATGTGCATGTTCCTCTGCAAGACAAGGCCAGGGGTTAGAAAGAGAAGCAGTTTTTGTGTTACAGTAAGTAATTTTCCTTGTTACAATAAAAAAAATCACATCACTTGTTGGAAATCTGGTTGGTGCCCAAATGCTCCAGGCAAATGTTTGCAACTTGCGATTCTTTATTCCCCAGATCTTTTTAGATGTGCGATGTGTGAATCAGTCCAGCCTTCAGTTAAGACTTGAAAAATATTCTTTAGAATTCTTTGGTATCAAAGCATCCATTAATTACTGAAAGGATGAGACGGTGGCTTACTGGAAGTCAGAATCAGCATGTTCTTTGTTCTCCAGGGTTGAAAAGGAGTCTTCTGTAGAAAGGAAAGCCACTTTCTTCAGTATCTGTTAATATTCTGTTGAAAGAGACACACTTTTTAATCATAAAGAGCTCTTTCAAAGTAGTCTTTCTGTGGTGACATCCACATTACACTTGAACATACTCTTGTGTTTCTGGCAAAGATATACTAATTACTGCCTATACATTTTTTAATAGTTTAATCTGTCCTATTCCCAAAGAAGAGTGATTCCGACTCCAGACAAAGCTGAGATACCTGCCCACACCCCGTACAGGTCGTGGGCTTCCTAAAACTCTGGCACGGACTCAGTCAGAAAAACGTTGTTTAGTTAACACGGCAGAGCAGATCTGAGGAATTAGGGCGACATCTCCAAGAATGCACATGCCCTGTGGTGCGTAGTCACTCTCCTGCCTCCCTTACGGGGCACACTGGCCACCCAGAAGGAACGCAGGGCACAGCTGGAGGGGTCCGCTGTCCTAGAGGATGGTTTTGTGGCGGTCTGGGCTCGTCTGTGGCAGCAGCCCATCTACATCAGTCTAGACCTCAAAGTTTGCCTTAATGATGCGGGTGTTTCAAGGCACTCCGAGGTGCAGGCGTCCTGGAGACGGCCTAGAAAGTAGGCGCGTGTGTTCCCTGACGGTTTCGGTTTGTGTGTGCGTGGCTGCTTCCTGCGTATCGTCTGCTGCAAACACATTCTGTCAGTCACTGCCACGGTCCTGACACTAAGCGATTTTGCAGTTTTCAGGGGCCTAAGTGCAAAGACCCGACCCATGCTGGTTCCTCAGGTCCCTCCCTGTTGGCTGCCTTTGGCCGTGGAGTGTTCATTGAGCAAGGACGATGGATGGCACCTGTGCTCCTCCCTTGCTGTTTCCCAAGAAGAAGAAGGTTGACTGTCAGACATCAGACAGCCCCGTCTCACCACTAAGAACGCGGCGTGCAGGGCTGGAATGTGGCTCGGCGGAGTAGCGTTTGCTTTGCGTGTGAAGGCCCTGGGTTCGGTCCCCGGCACCACCACCACCCACCACCACCCACCACCAGAAAAAGAAAATAAAATTGTAGAACCTTTAAATTCTACCTTCAGAGAGAGCAGAGGAATCATTTGCATCCACTTTGAGAATGGCGATCAGAGACGCTGCTTGCTTCGTGCTCACGAATGCCCCCGTCTTTGCCCAGCTTCTCCTGTGTCTCCCGGAGCAGGAGCAAGGTGGCCAGGGACGTCCTCCCACCGCTCTGAGTCCTTCCATGCGCCTGCAGAGTGCGAAAACTCTGCATATTATTTATGAACAAGTCAAAATAGCAACATGTCCTCTGAAGGGATGCTTGGGTTATTTATTAATTTATCCCTCTCCACTGGAAAACTTACCATCTGGATGCTGTCTGCATTTTAAAAACACATAAATTAAAACCCAAGGCAAATCGACCAGACCATGGATAACCTTCAAATCTCCTGTTATCCCAGCCAGCCATTTCCTATTCTAATTATGCTGAAAGAAGAAGGCAAGTCAGAGGGAAAATATGCACCCTGAGATACGCTTCTCCTTTCTCAGGGAGACCAGGTCTTCCTTTATAAGACATTGTCTTCATTTGGACTTTATAATAAAAGTCATGATAAAATGTGAATTATGGTTACTGTACAAAATACTGTTTCTGAATTAACACAGTGCATCTCATATTACCTGGCCACCTTCCACCTGTCACAGGCATTGTCCAACCTGATTTCCAGCTGTGTTTTCTGGCTCTGGTTGAATGACTTCTTAAATTGGTTTCTCGATTATCCTTACGTTCTCTTAAAGGATCTGTGTTTGATGAATAAATATAGTGTTTATGATTTGCTACTATCACTAGTGTATCTGAGTCACTCGCGTTCTAAATTGCATGAGGTTTTTAGTGAAATCACGTATATCCAAACATAGGTTTAACAGTATGCAAATGTGTTCTAACATACACGCAGTTCCAAAATGATTAATTTTTTTTTTTTTTTTGAGACAGGGTCTCACTTTGTAGTTCGGGCTGACCCTGCGCTCACTATGGAGCCCAGGCAAGCCTGGAACTCAGCAATCCTCCTGTCTCTGCCTCCAGAGTGCTGGGATAACAGGCGTGAGCCACCACGCCCGGCACTGTGGTATGTGGTATTGATTGCTGGTGGGTGTGAGTCGCCATGCCCAGCATTGTATGTGGTTACTGGGGATCAAACTCAGGACCTTGCACTTGCGAGGCAGGCGCCAGAACCACTGAGCTAAGTCTCTGGCCCAAAGATGAAAAATTTTTCCTGTTTTTCATCCTGACATAGTTTCTGTGTTTTTTGGAACTGAGTTTACAATGGCACATTACCCTGAACCCCCCCATCCTCCTTTCTTTCCTCCTTCCCTTCATTCTTTTTACACCACTGAGTGAATCCAGGTCCTGCTTTGTGTTCAGCGAGTGCTGGACCCCCTGCCTATAGCACCACCTCAGGTGTAGTTTCTGGGGGGGAAAACTTGACGTGACTGCTATTTACTTACTGTCCTAAGAGCAGCCTGTCAGATTTCTCATAAATTAGTTTGCTTCTAAAAATAGCCTATTTGAAATATTGCTTTAAAGAATTTTTAGAGGTGGATAGAAAGATCAAGTATACATAAGACTAATTAGTAGTTTTAAAAGATGATACAACATTTCTAAAACTTTCGGGCTGGGGATTTATTGTGGAATTGTGGTTACGCGGGTGTTAGTCAGCTTGGGCATGTTTCATAATTACAGGCAGCGGGAAAGGGCTTTTACTGGAAATGTCCTCATGGATCAGTGCGTGGACTAGCGCGGGAGGGGTCAGGCCGCGTGGGTCCGGAGTGTGGGGGGCGCATGCCTCGCGAGTCACCGTGAGGGGCGAGTGAGTCACCGACAGTTAATGAGTAGCAAACAGTGTGACATGAAGAATGTTGGGCTGCGGACGAATCTGGGATGACATGAGCCTCTATGATGGCATTAGCGGTGCAAAAAAGGGCCTTGTCATTGGCTTCATTTGGGCTGAAGGCTGATGGCTGTGGAGGGGACAGGAAGTTAGTCTGACCCTAGGTGCCTGAGGAGCAGTCCCCAAGCAGACCCCGAGGACGGACAGGCCCCGTCCTTGAGCAAGGGGATTGAGGTGCAGCTCGCGCCCTGCGCACACTCACAGGATGGCAGCTGCGATGAGATGGCTGAGTTATGCTCAGGGACTCTTCCTGGGGAAGTTACCTCTTGTCTGAAACCCGAAGAATCCACAGGACGTGGGCAGGAGCCTGGGCCGCTGAGCTCCAGAGAACACCGCGTCAGGGCCCAGGCTGTGGGGAGGGAGCGGCGGGTTTGAGGAGCTCCTCCCGGCCGGCTGACGGGCCGAGCGGAAGGCAGGCTGGCACGCCTGGAGGAAAGGCTGCAGAGGCAGACCGGGACCTGGCAGTGATGGGCTTGGACTTTATCCCGAGGGAAGAGAGGCTCCTTTCCAACATTCCGAAGAAGGAAGGAGCACGATGATCAGTTTTCCATTAGGAAGACGAGTGGACGGCAGCATGGACAGTGAAGGAGGCTGAGGCGGTCCGCATCTGAGGCCACCTGGCAAGGCTCAGAGAGTAATCTAGGGAAGTGGAGATGGTCACTCCTGTACATCTGGCTGGAGGCAAAGGCCAGAGGGCGGCGTAGACTGATTGAGGCGATGCTGAGCAAATGAGGCCGAGAAGTCTCGGTTCCCATGGAGGGAAAGTAGAGAGAGGCGGCCGGGTACAGGGGCGCCGCGTGAAAGCCAGGAGCTCTGTGCAAACAAGGGCAGCCAGGGAGGCAGAGCAGGAGTCCTGGCCCACCTCGCACAGGATCTCCAGCCTGCGGGCCTGAGAAAGCAGTGGCGCGGACGGTCTGCCACTGGAGACGGCTAGAACCCGAGATGCAGACGTGGGAGGCATTAGAAGGCATAGAAATTATGCTTTGAGGCCGGTGTGCAGGACCACCGGGGGGGGGTGTCTGTGCTTGTCCCGCCAGACAGCATCGGGGGCTCAGGCGGGAGTCGGGGCTTGGAGATGCCACGAGGGAAGCGCCAGCGAAGCAGGGGGCGTCGTTTGCCCCGGAAGCCGGGGGATGCATTTGCTCTGACAAACGGAGACAGAGCCATTGCTGAATTCCCTCGAAGTCACGTGCGGATGGGATGGGAATGGACCTTGGCCCTCTGAAAGCTTGTTGATAAACGTTGTTCAGACAACTGTCTTCGGCAGTATGGATTTGAATAAAAATACTCAACGCACCGTTGGCTGAACTGAGGGGGAGACGGAACACCCCCTCTCAGGACACTCTGAAGTTTTGGGATGACAGCCTCAGTGGAACTTTTGTGGCCGGGAAGAAACTGGAGTTTATCAGAGAACATTCCAGTTTTACAAAAGTATTGAAGGAAGGAGGAAAGCAACAAATCTGATTTAGTGAAGACATTTTCCTTGACAGCAAGATTTACTCCTGTGTTATAAATTTGCCGTGATCGAGACTAAATGCAGTGAAAGTTACATCTCACCTATATCTCATTCAACGCCTAACGTGATTTAAATGACAAGATTTCAGAAGTGACATGTAGCCTTGGATCTAAATATATTTTTTATGGTTGGAAATTTTAATTTCAGATCAGTGAAAAATCATGATGCCTCTCTGTGTGTAAGAGGCTTAGAGTGGAGTGTGAGAGCCCTGCAGATGGCTTTGTCAGGCAGAACCATTAGTACTAAGGGCATCGGACGGCAGCATTTGCAGTGGCTTATCTATATATTTGCTCCTCTGAGATAATATTGAAATGGCTGAATGACTGACCTGCTTCCACGATAGAGAGACGATGAGTTCATCTTGTTTTAATCTCACACTGGATGTTCAGTTTGCTCTGACACGCTGGCCTGGCTGCCCTGGAAGGCAGGGCTGTGCCTGCAAGACCGGCACAGCTCCTCCCCAGCTGCAACGGGAGTATTCTGAGTTCCTGGGCTGCAGCTTCCTCCGCCCCCTTCCTTCCAAAGGCTCAGCCTCAGGCTGGGATTTAGCTCCGAGGGGCCAGCACCCGCCTCCCAGGTGCAAGGTCCCAAGCTCCATCCCCAGTACCCCCGACAACAACCAGAGGCTCGACCTTCCCCTGTGGGCCCACGGGCTCTCCCTCCCTGCCTGCCTCCCCTGGGGGGGGACCCCAGGCAGCTGTCCCTTGCCTGCTTTCTTAGGGAGCTCCGGTTTACCCGCGATGTTCTGCGATTGGACCCTGTACTCTGCATGAGTGGAAGTTGAGGAGGGACACATTTGCTACGGTGCCACATCGTCCACTCCTTTGCTTTCCAGCGATCCTCTTTAACTGGTGATTGTCATGGACAAATAATGCATTCGTGTTCTGTGTGCGCAGAACCTCGGGAATACTGTAACTCTCACAGGATGCCCATGCGGTCGCCGCTGTCTTAACGCCATACACGAGGAAAGCGGGTCCCCGCCCTGGGCTCGTGCTGCTTTTCATTAGACTGAGTGGTGTCGCTGCCACTCTGACCTGGAGAGGCCTGACTGTGCGAAAGGATCTGTGTGAAAGGCAGCTGCTCAAAGCCACGTTGCGGGGCCTGTTGGCTTAGTGTCTTTCAAGCCCTTCTCTATTGTCACTGGTCCTAGTTTGTCAGTTACACTTAGGTGCCTATTTAAAATTCTTAGCAGCTGGTGTAGATGTCTGTGTTCTGGAGGTAGTCAGGTGACTGAGAGAAAACAGTCATAATAGTTCTAAGTCAGTACCAGCCCCACCCAAAAGGCTGTTTAAAATGTCCATACCAACAGAAGAAAATGGTGAATGCTTAAAACTAAAATCAAAGCTGGGCTGGAGGGTTAGCTCAGTGGTTCCAGCGCCTGCCTCACAAGCACAAGGTCCTGAGTTCGATCCCAGTAACCACATACAATGCTGGGCGTGGAGACTCACACCCACCAGCCATTAATACCACATACCACATACCACAGTGGCAGGCATGGTGGCTCACACCTGTCACCCCAGCACTCGGGAGGCAGAGACAGGAGGATTGCTGAGTCCGAAGCTTGCCTGGGCTACATAGTGAGCGCAGAGCCAGCCCGAACTACAAAGCAAGACCCTGTCTCAAAAAAAAAAAAAAAAAAAAAAATCAAAGCTGTGGTTTTGATGGATTTTTTAAAGTATTTTTTCAATTTTTTGTGATATATATTTAACCATGAGGTTATCTAAACCACAATGTTAAAAGTATGAAATCTGTTTCACTTAATGTGTTTTAATGAACAATGTTCATTAAAATAGGTTTAACTTATATTTTTCTTCTTTTTTTACATTTTATTGGTATGTTCTGTATACACATCACAATGACACTCCACATTGAGAATTTGTACCAGCATGACACAACTTAATTCTGATTTCCCCCTCCCCTCCCCACCCTGCTCCCCCCCAGCCCTATATTCACAAGCATTGTTTCCTTTTTTTTTTTTTTACTATCAATTTTTTTCTTTCTTCATTATTTACCCCTAAGCCACATTTGACGGATTTTCTATATGATTATCTACAGTAGACTGGCCGGCGTGCTGGAGGTCCTGGCTCGATCAGTGGAGTGGGAACATCGCCCACCATTAGTTTTACGTTCACTCAGTCTGTGTGGCTGTCTTCGTCGGTGCCTCCTTCCTGGGAAGCAGCCTACACCATCTTGACTCAAGGGATGGATAAGAACGTTAAGTAGCCGCACACGGCCCTGAGCCTGCGTGGGCAGGGACAGGGAAGCCGTCAGGGACACGGGAACTTGAAATCTGTGCCTTGGGGTCGAGGGTTGTGCTGTCGTTCCCCCTCTCCACTTGGAGATGGGGTTCTCTTTCCCAAGTGACAGTTGCACCCCGAAGAGAAGGGCGCTCCCTGATCTCTCCCAAGCCTTAGTATCGCCTGGAAACCTGCCGTCGCTCCCCTGAGCACAGAGGGCAGAGAGGTCACCGTCCGGTTGGCAGGCGCTGAATGGATGCCATAGAGCAGGGCGGCGTGGGGATTCTTCCAAGACATTTCAGGGCGATTAGAGCAACAGCGTGTTCTAGCGCCAGGAGACAACATGACTAATTGAACTTGCCTTCATTTTTCTCATTTATGTGCGTGTGGTCCTGTCTACACTGCCTCCTGTTTTAAAAAATACAACTTGTCCTGCTCTGGCCAGTCCTCGGCACTCTTTCTGGAGTCCTTTTTTATTGCCAAATGACATATGTGAAACCTTGCTGCTGACATTCATAGACTTATAATCCTACTCCTTCAGTTGCTTTATTAATGCTTTGGCTTTCCGCGCAAAAGCCAGCACGTTTAACGACTGAAAATTTCTGCCTATGACAGTGACACTTACCCTTCTCTAATGGAGGAGCACTAACTTCTAGCTAGAATGGCGGGGGTTGCCTCCTGTATGTTACACACAGTCCTCCAGAGGTGAGCTGTTTTGCTAGGCCCCTGGTAATCCTGAATCTGACGGATGCAAGCGATTGGCTGGGGTGCTGTTGACTTCTCTCTATAGATCTTTGGGGTGAAGAGCCGATGCCTTTTTAATTGAGTAACAGGTCGGGCCTGACTCCTTAGCAGACCCTGTCGTCACCCTGAGAACCTGTCGGTGAGTAGGGAAACTCTTCCCACCGTGGAAGGTTACATTAAAAGATATACAGGGAGCAGAAAGCAGTATAAAGAATTGTCTCTCTTAGCAGGCGAGAAGTACGGTGACCAGAAACACTTGCATCCCTGAAGAGAAATGACTTGTGCCAGGAATGGGTGGAGCTGATGGGTGGGCCAGTCCCCATAGGGTGCAAATGCCATTCAGAAAATCTCAGAAACCCCGCAGGGTATTCTAGATTAGGTTAAAAGCAACAACAAAATAAAACAAAAAACGGTTCCTATTGGGAAACAGTAATCCTGGATTTTTACAAACTCAAAGTGCTTTCTTTTTTCTGTCGCCGTCTTTCCTTCTGTGATCCTGGGTTCGTGCAGGGCAGTGGCCAGCCCTCTCTCGGCTGAGACCTGAGTGCGTCAGGAGAACGCACAGTGTGCTGACCATGTGTGATGCTTGTGGTGCGTCAGGAAGTCTGTTCAAGAGTTAAATTGGGTCTGGGCCTGAGGCACTTCTTTTCTGCCTCCTGTTCATTGGCATTCAGTGACCTGAATCAGTTTTAAAGGTTCACTTACACATGTGACTTACTTGGGAGGAAAAAGATAAAAATGTCCCTAGAGCAATTTTGCTAAGATTTTAGTTGAAAGGAAATAGTATAAACAAACAGCAAGGAAAACAGCAGCGGTGTGCTCGGGAACAGGCCAGAAGACAAATGCTGGGTAATGGGTGCCATCCTGTGATTAAATGGCTTCGAGCCTGTCAGCCAGGCCCCTGGACATGCTCTGTTTGGCTGTGGATGACACATGCCTGGGCACAGCTGTGCATTCAGAGAGCAGCGACTTGGAAGAGTCCTGCCACCCATGGTCCCCAGCGCAGGGGCCCCTGGATCGGGCGTTGCTTAATGATGATCATGCTCAGGGAAGTGTTCATTGTATCCTCAGTTTACCGATATGGAGCCAGAGCCCCAAGTGAACTAGCCAGCATGGCTCAGCTGGTTGGGTGATAGGGTTACGGTGGGGACCCAAGCCTTCATGTAAGAAGACATGAGGGTCTCTGTGCCCAAGGCACGGCTTTGACCTGGTGCCAGAGAGTGGGGTCGAAACATCTGAATGCTGGGACTCGGGTGGGCTCAGGGGCCATCCCCAGCCCCACACCCTTCCCCGGCCCCATCCCTGCCACTGTAGGATGGTACTCGGCATCCCTGTCCTCTGCCCACCAGAGTACCGTCAGCCCTTCCTAGGTGGTGACATCAGAGTGTCTCCAAATTGTGTCAAATGTCCCCTGCAGGCTCAAGTGCCCCCTTTCGAGAATGTAGAGGTTGAGGTTTTACACACTTGCGCACATGTGCCCAGACCCGCCCCACCTCTAGCTGAATGTCTAACCCACACACACAGGCCCTGTTCGCTCAGAGTGACACAATAAGACGTCGTACGCCAGATGTCGAGTTAACCACAAAGATATTTCTTATGGTTTCAGGGTCTCGCAAGTCCAAGTTCCACGTACAGGCAGGTGCGGTGGGCGTCACTCTGTGGTCTCTCCTCTTTTTTGTGCGTACAGCAAGAATGAGGACAAGCCCCGTGGACTGTCCCTTATCGGGTCGCTGAACCCCCGTGGAATCTAGACTCTCGTGACCATCACGTTTTCCTCCCAGGCCCCATTTCCACAGACCCAGAGACTTAGGGCTTCAGCACCTGCTTGTTTTGGAGACCGAGTGAAAGGTACTGTCCCAACACGAGTAGTTTTGAACAGGAAAGAAATTGTTGAGGTCTCTAGAAATACCTCACATAAATGCTGTAGACCCACGTTCGGAGTTTGAGAAATATACTGAACATTTGTGGCATTTGGTGGTGTGGTCTTTGCAAGTACTCGGCTAAATATATTACAGTTTATCCAACAAACATTTACATTACAAGGTAAGTGCTATATCTTAATGGATACTTTCGTCACAGGTGGAGTGAGGCAGAAGTACATGTATACGAAGAGAGGAAACATCTATTTTTTAAGTAATTTGTATTTATATGTGCAATTTATGCAAACAAATTTCATAATGCCTCTGAGAAACTCCTGGAAAATTTCTTACCATCACTGGTAAGAATTAAGTGTTTTTATGCAGTAGAGGGAAAAACCTCTTTTCTGTAATAAAGTTATGGAAACAAGATGAGTAATAGCAAAAGAAAGGCACAGGATGGTTTCCAAGTAATTTTGTGTGTGATTGCCCCACAATTTCCTCTTCTTCAGGACCATTGCGGTTTTGTGCCCAAAAGTGAACTTCAGATCCCATTTTTTTTGGTAGATCTGAAGAGTGTCTTCATACAGAATCATTTGTTCATCCAGAGGAGGTAATGTCCTAGTTGATCAGGTAAGCAGATGTGGGCGTGGTTTAAACCTGGTGTAAGTGTGTGTTGGGGGAGTCAGATACCTGGGGACCAGGACAGCCAGGCAGGCCTGAGTGGCTTCCAGAGGTGAAGTCCGTGCTGCACCCTGTAAACACGTGGTTTCTCTGCCTCCTGAGAGTGGCGTTGCCGTGTGCTGATCATTATGTATGTTTAATAAAAAATATCTTCTCAGCTTGCAAGCTACTTTCCTTGTTAAATATTTTACAAAAGTTACTCAGTTCACCGAGACATTCTTGATTTAATAGATTAAATAGATTTAATAAGAATATGTTGTTTTCTGATGGCTTTCAGTGTTAAGTATTTTTTATAGGTACTTTTCTAGCCAACAGTGAGCTCTAACTCTTTAATATTTTAAAAGTTGCCTTTATAACTGCTTGGTGCATGAAACACATAACACGAAGGTTGCCTCTAAATTTTGAAAGACTCTTCCTAATGAACATATCAAGAAAACATTTTCATTTTACTCACCAAAGTAGATTCTAGGTTTCACAAATTGGAGACGATTTTCTCCCGGAGTATCAGCTCTGCAATGTCTTGTAGGGTGCCAGGTGACAGAGTACACTTGAAGAACATATTTATCCCACGTTGAGCACTGATGGGAATGTACTTTGGGTAATTAATGAGACGCACAATTCTGTGTCCCTTTGAAGCTCTCTGAGGCCTCCAGAAAACCTGGTTGGTTTCCACGTAGCATAACTGAAGGTCCTGCAAGCAGGGTTTGGAGCAGAACGCAGATCAGTGACGTTGGCATGTGGTTGGTGACATTAGGTACCACCGTTTTGTCAGTTTGAGAAGAAAGCATCTACGGTGTATAGCTCTTAAGACCGGGCTAACTCTCCATATTTTTCATAATTTACCACCTTGGTGAGCAGTCATGCTGCAGGAGACGGATAAGCAGTTAGACCCCAGGGACACAGTCCCGAGCCCTGGCTTTTCCCAGTCTTCCCAGCGACTCTGTTGAAGACCTGCAGTCTCCCGGCCTCTCAGTTTCTTCCTGTGTGAAACATGGGTAATAGTGTCTTGCATCTGGTGGGGGTGGTGGGGCATTAAATGAGCTGATGTATTTTGAAGTTTTCCGCGCTCAGCACTCGCAGCAGAGTAAGTGTTCATTCAGTATTTGCTGTTGCTGTACTGTTCTTCTGTGTAACTGAATGGCAGAGTTAATCCTTTGCTTCAGCACTTTGGAGAATGACTGAATCGGAAGCTTCTTCAGACGCCAGGTTCGGTAGAGCGAGAAGAGAGGACCTTGTTTCTTCGTGGGGGCACTTGAAGGACACTGGCAGCCTTTCTGTGGTCAAGCAGACTGTCGTCAGGAGGTTGAAACCGTCCTGCGCGCGAACGCGAGCAACAGTAGCACTTTCAGTGTGAACTTGACAGAGGCTTGAAGGCTCCCTTCGGTTTTCCTCTGTCGTGCGGGCTGGTCACGTGGAGTGCTGACGATGCCAGGGATGGTAACGGCGGCAGCCCCCTGACCTCAGCTGTGTCTCCAGCCGTGGCCCAGCTCCTCGGGTCCATGCCCGGTGCGGAGCAGACCTGGGCCTCGAACGCGGGCTCTGAGGCCCTGCCCTGAGGAGCGGCTCCCACGGCGGCCGCTGTCTGTCTTGGCAAGGCCGGTGCTTTCCGCAGTGAGCCTTTGCTGTGTCGAAACCCTCTTGGTGTTCAGTCTTCTTGATCTTCGGAACTTACTGAAGCCCCATAGTTCTCTTGCTGTAGTACTGATTTTTAAACTCGCACCTTTGCCCTCAACTTTCTTCCTTCTCCTCCACCACCCTCCCTGGCCACTCTATGTGTTTATCTGTCCATTTATTTTTGTTAGTTCCCTTTGGAGAGTTTCCATACTGATCAGTCCCCGGTGTTCTCTGCCAGTTGTCCTGCAGGGGTCTTTGTGACTGGGTGTGGCGGTGAGGGCAATTATTTCTCCCACTATTGGTGTCTCGAGACCTTGAGCATTTAGCACGTGGCTCGCACAGCGCAGGTGTTCAGTGACGAGGAATTGTTCACCTGAGTGAATCCCTGTCATGTTTTGAACCTTATCAACAGGTCCAGAAGCGCAGAACAGGATTACAGTTATAACCTTTATCCTTTGGTGTGCATCTTAAAGTGCTCAAATCCTTTGCTTACCAACAATTAACCATGTGTACAAAAAATAAATTTGCAGCCGAGAAATATACTTTTCAGTGTACAATGTTTCTTGTTGAGTGACTTGCGTCAAGGTTATTGGGCTAGGTTGGGAACAATTCATGTGTTTGAAATACTCGTTTTTACCAGACCTAAGACATAAGAAATGCAAACCTCATTTCCTGTTCTATTAAATTTGATTGTATACATGTTATCTCAACAAATAGAGCAGCACGATGTGTTTTTCCATTAGGTTTCTATATTTGTGGCATTGTCTGTATAAATATACCTATATTGTTTTGTTCTATAAAATACACTTGTTTATTTTCATATCCTGTTTTCTCTCCCGCAGTACACATCAAGACTTTTTAAATCAACATTCAATTATCACCAAATGACTTTTCTGCCTATTTCAGAATGATTTTAATGTGGTTGTGTTTATTTTATTAAAGAGTTTTTCTATTGGCTTTGGGATAATGCAATTAAATTTTTTCCCTTATGCAGTCACTATAAAGCTCTTTGCAGGAGAGACTGAAGGAAGGCCACAGAGTAGGAAAGTTGTTTTATTTTCAAAGGAGAGGTAAACGATCACTCTGGTTTAAAAGGCCCTCTCTTCCCCTTCTGCTCAGGATTTGGTAGTTGAAAGAAACATCACATGCCTGGGAATTAGGGCATCTTAGTGTGAGGTTAGAAAAACAAAATTCTGTCTGGATCACTTTTTTGTCTAAAGTCCTGCCCGTTTGGGAGCCAGGATAGACTTTGTGGGCTTCTAAAATAAGTAGAAAATCCAGCCCTTGTCTGAGGCATAGTCCAGTCTTGTTACATAGGAAGAAGAGGCATAAACGAAGAAACGAAGCTGTCACCGCGAGAACGTTTTGACGTCTCCTGCAGAGGCCATTAGCAGCCAGAGCGGCTGGCTGGGGTGTAGCTTCATGACAGAGCGTTTCCTCGGCATATGCCAGGTCCTGGCTTCGAGCCCCAGCACCAGAAAAAGAAAGAAAAGAGGGCAGCTTATCAAACTCATAGCATCCCGCGGCAGATAGTAAACATGTAGAAGGAACAAGGACTTCACAGGCGACAAGTTCCGGTTTCCCCGGAGGTGCGCGTGGGCGTTGTTTTTGCCTGAGGGATGAAGCCGCTTGCGCGTGGCCTCTCCCGGCCGAGCCGCTCGAATCCCCTCTCTCCAGCACCTGCCCTCTTCACGGCAGCGCTTGCTGTTTGCAGAGGCAGAAGCACGTCAGTCTGGTCATAACCTCTCCTAGCTGGGCGCTGCTGACCGAGTCCCGTGGCCCTCTGTGTTCAGCGTTTCCATCTTTAAGTTAACAGGGGTGCACACTTGATGGGGGTGCTGCTGTAGGACTGAATGGCCCATGGCGCCCACATCAGTTCGTTCAGAGGCTGCGCACAGTAAACACTTCTGGAGTTTTAGCTGTGGCTCTTAATAGAAAACAAAAGCAATCAATAGCATATGTTTTGTAGCCACAGTGACATTATTATTAATATCCCTGTAATCTCAAATATGTCATTGCTCAGCCCAAATGCCAGCTCTTCCATTAAGCTTTCCCTTTATGCCCATTGGAATTAATTATCCTTCTTTGTTCTTATTTATTTTTTCCTATATGTTTATTATAGTTCTTAATACTTAATGGATTTTATTATGTGTGTCCTGGAAACTTGGGGCCATTTTTTTACCCTTCCTTCTAATCAAGCTTGTGTGTAGCAATTATTTTAACTTAAACAGCATTGCAGTGGAGAAGAGGAGAAGATGTGTGACCCAGAAGAGGGAGACATTTCTGGTTTTGGTGGTTCTGAGAATTGAACCCCGGACCTTGACAGAAAAACCACATGCCCAAGACATCCTCTTTCCCACCTTTATTTTGTATTTTTAGACAGGATCTCACTAAGCTTCCCACACCAGGTTTGAACCTCAGATCCTTCTGCCTCAGCCTCCCCACCGAGGCTCCTGGGGTTCCAGGCCTGTGCCACTGACCAGCCTGGGTGCATTTTTTGTTCGGTTTGCACCGTAAGGATGGGGTGGGGGAGGTGAGGGCCACCACGCTGTGGGACTCACGATACTTGTCACACAGTGTGGCTTCCACCCTCAGCTGCATTAGTTGAGTGAGACTCCAGTTGTTGCTTTTATATGATTCAAACTCTGTCTTAGGTCGAATATTCGTTATCCAATTCAGGAAGAAGTGTCCCCAGATGGAAAGCCTTGAATTATTTATGCAGTGTTTATCTCTGAGTTTACTTTCCATCACAACCAATTAAGGCTATTTGGTTTCATTAAAAATAGCATTTTCTCATTTGGGAAAACATTTATCTCAAGGAAATTTAAATTTACCCACTTGAAGGCTCCGAAGCTAGTGTGGAGTTAGCTGTGCCGCCCTCAGCCAAGATGCAGGAGAGGAATCATTGGACATTTTCCTCCATCCTAAATCTTCCACAGACATGAGTAGGTAGAATCAAACTTCATTCTCGGCCCGGCTTCTGACTAAACGGCTGGGCGTCCCCCCCACACACACGGTGGCCTTGGTGAGTCCTGCAGGCGTCTCGGCAGCAGGCAGTGGGAGCAGCACCAGCTGCAGCCGGGCTGGGAGCAAAGATGCCCGGTGCTGTCTGCACGCCCCCTGCTGGTTGCCCCGAGCTGAGCACGTCCCTCCCAGGCCGCACCACGGTCCGCTGACTCTGCCCGCAGCTTTACCTTCGCTCCTGCTAGCTTGGGTTCGCCCTCGGCACCGTTTCTGAAGTGAGACAGTTCTCGGGTTAAAGAGCAGAGTGCTGGGGCCAGACGGCCTGAAGGCGGTTTGCCCGGACACTGCCGCTGAGGCCGAGTCCCTGGAGGGTCTGCGCCGGCCTGCTCCGAGAAGATGGGTTCCTGTAGTGGGAACCTCTCAGCCTCCTGAGGGGCCAGGAGGGCATGCCCACGAGTGCCAGGTTTGGGGGAACCAGGGAACCCTCCTCACTGTGTTTCACAGAAGGCTGGGTCAAACTGCTCAGGCGAGATTCGAATTGGATCAAACCTGAAGCTGGCTGAGGATATGACCCATGATAGGGCTCGTCGCGCTCGGCGTCTCTTCCGGTGCTCCCCTGCCTCTGACCTCGCCGTGCGCTGCAGGTGTGTGGGCTGCACTCGGAAGGACTGCTTATGGCACATGCACGCATGCGCGCGCGCGCACACACACACACACACACACACACACACACACACACGCATGCACGCGCTGCGGCAGTACTGGGGATTGAACCCCATTACCTTGCATGTGCTAGGAAAGTCCTGTGACACTTGAGTTATAATCCCTTTGAAAATCTTATTTTGAGAGAGAATTTCACCGAGTTTCCTGGGTTCATCTTGATTTTATAATCCTCCTACCTCAGCCTCCTGAGTAGGTGGAGCCACTGGCATGTGCCGCGATGCCCACCTGACCGTTGCTTTCTCAGGGAGCTCACAGCAGACATGGTGGAGGGATAAGGAACCCTCCTCTGTCGTCCTCTGGGGAGCTCCTGGGCCCCCCCGACCTCACTCACGGATGGACCGTCCTTCTCCCTGAATCTGATAGGCTTTCCTAATCGTCCCCGAGAAGAAAGGCAAGCAGCCACCACCAATTAGTCAATATTTGCATGCTAGATTAAACCTATTTGCCAGCTTCAATGTATGTTACAGTCTTCCTGCCTGCCTTGAGCCTGGGGATGTTTCTGTCTCTTACTATTAGGTCATGGTTTTGACAAAATCAGACCTTCAGAATTTATATATCACCTACAATCCAAACTAGTTACATTTTCCAACCAAAAGTCTCATTTCATTGAGAGCGAGAATACTAGAAGAACTTTTGGGGATGATATCTTTAAACTCAGCCATTGATATTTGTGATATGACTGGATTGTTTTGACTATTAAATCTAAGACATTTGAAACCAGCAGCATGTGTGGCGAAAATATGTTACTAACAGCCACTATCCTTTATTGGGCACTTACAGCGTGCGTGATCGTTCACAGAACTGATTATGACATCATGTGTCATTTAATTCTCACCGCCGTGCGGAGTAGGGAGGACCACACTGTCCGTGGAGGGTCTGAGTGAGGCTTGGAGAGGGTCATTTCCCCGGGTGGGTACGTGCTAGCGCCAGGAGTGGAGCCAGCGCAGCACCCGCCTTTACCGGCTACGCAGGCTCTGCTTCGCATCTGAGGTCATATCCTCCCTGGCTGTGTGACACACTGTCCGGCATAACCGTGTGTACTCCACTGTCTTTCCCCGAGCTGGATCTAGCAGCGATTATTTACGATTATTTAGATCCCCTCCCTGCTGGGCCCGCTTCCTACTATTTCAATCATATCCCTGCATGTCTTACTTATAGTTCTAGAGTTGCAGCAAGTTCAGATTTTATGTAGCTTCCTGTACCTCATTTATCTGTCACTTTCTGTGATAAGGGTTCCTCCCTCTCCTTGGACGCCTGCATGGCGGCATTGAGGTCCTGCGAAGCTTGCCCTGCATAAAGATCTTTCCGCAGAAGCCTTTCAGTCATAAATGCAGTAAGGTTTTCTTCCTTCCTTCCCTTACTAGCCCCCTCAGCCGTTTAGAAACTCATTTCAGGTTTAGATTCACATATATGCAAAAAGAGCCAGTATAGTTATTTAGCTCGTCTGCAGTTAGAACAGTGGGGTACATCACTAATTTCACTCATTTTTTTTTGAAACGTGCATTAGTAACCTGACACTCCGCTAATTACTATATTTCATATTGGGAAGCAAAACTTGCTTTTCTTAGAAGCCTGCTGAAAGAAAGACAATTACCTCTGCAAGCTACCTCCAAGTGTTTCATATTTAATATAACATGTTAACATAATACTGCTGTTTTATAGAGAAAAGAGGGTAAATTATATACTAATGATAAAAAATCTCTTTTTTTAAAAGGAAACAAGGAGATAATGAATGTTGTTCTTTCCTAAGATTAAAGAAAACACACCCGGGTAAATCTGTATCTAGCAAATGCCAAAAACCTCTGGCTGGGCTCTGCTGTGGTGCCATCCTGCACGTGCTCAGCAGGGTAGAAGTTTTCTGCTACTCGCCTGGGATTCTTCAGGGCATAAGAAACAGAACATCTAGAAGGTCTTCTTATTTCTCCCGGCTATGCACTTTGTGACCTCTGAGCATAGAGACGTCACAGCCGTGAAGGGCTGCTGCAGCTGTTAGCTTTGTCTCTTGTAAAGTCCGGACCGAGGAAGACACTGGTGTTACCAACAGGAAAGAATCTTTTTTTTTTTTTGAGACAGGGTCTCGCTTTGTAGTTCAGGCTGGCCCTCAGCTCACCATGTAGCCCAGGCAAGCCTCGAACTCAGCAATCCTCCTGTCTCTGCCTCCCGAGTGCTGGGATGACAGGCGTGAGCCACCACGCCTGGCTTTTTTTTTTTTTTAATTAAACTTTTGCCTTCTTTTTAAATTTATTTACCACTTTTTAGATTTACTACCCAGTCCTTTTCACTGCTGGAAGACCCCAGGAACACGTGCAGACTGAGGCTGAAGAGAAGCGTACCATCAGAACACCCCGTCTTCGCCACATGTTTGACACCCTGTGCCCTCCAGCAGGGCCACGCAAGTAGCCAGCTGCCGTCACTGCGTCTGTTTAGATCTGTGAAGGGGGCGTGTTCTGTCCTCCTCCTGCAGAGAGCAAGCTTGAGACGCGTGGAGTTCATGCAGGGTCCCGCGAGGGCCAGACTTTCATTTAGCGAAAGGCGCTGAGAGGGAGTTTGGAGGAGCCTGAACAACGGCTGCTGTGTGTTCTCCGGTCTTTTCGGAAGGCACGCAGTGTAAAAGTGACTCTTTTGTGAACTGAGTAAGAGAAAAGAAAAACCTGGCACAAATTGAAAGTTGATAACGTGGCCTAAGAGGGAGAAGGTGAAGAGTTTCATGAATATTTTAAGTAAAAGGTTGGCTAGGGAAACCCTTCGTTTAACTCCTTTGTGCCCTGCGTATGACAGCGAGGCTGTTTCCTGTCCCTGCGATAAACTGCACCACGTGAGCAGGCTGTTTCCATTCCAAGGTCTGACTTCAAACTGTGCACACTTCTTTTCACTTGGAAAATGAGTTTTCAGGTGAATTCTCCATTTCCTAATAAATTAATGGGCCCATTAATAAATTAGCCATTTGTTACACAAGGTACACACAGGTTGATTTGGAAGTAAATTTGAAATTCCTCATCTGGTAAAAATGTCTCTTTCCCTTTTCAAATAATTTAAATGGCAGTGCACGTGCGAGGGGAGTTTGCTGTGAATGGGGCTCACAGTTTCATGGGCTCCGATGGATCTTTATCCCATAACTTTGCGAGATTCTCATTGTGTGCCCCTGACCCAGTCCCTAGCCCGCGTGGAACAGCTGGATAAGTCACAGAACATGCTGGGAGGTCATTTCATTTTGAACTTGAACAGGTTTGGGAGGCCAGTACCATGTTGATGGGAAAACTTCTGAGGAGACTTACAGGGCCAGCACTTCCTGAGTTCTTTAGTGGTCAGTCCACGTGGCAGGTCAGAGGGAACTCAGAGCAGGGGAGGAAGACATTACGAGCTGTCCGGGTACGTTCTGAGGGGAGCTAACACTGCAGGGTTGAGATGATGTGGTGTGAGGCAGTAATTTTCACATAGCTGTGTATAGAATGTCTTGTATTTGTTGTTTCTCCCAGACCTTGAAAAACATCAAAAAGTGGTGTTAAATTGGGGAAATACTAGAAATAATTGAAAGTGTGATTAAAATGACACCGAGAGTTTTTTAAGCTGTCACTGGATTGGAAAATCAACTTTGTTGAGTGTTTCAGGGAATGTCAACAGTATGAGAAAAAGAGCAGTGTCTAAAATGGGAAATTGTTAAAAGAAATACAGCCGTAAAGCAGTTTAAATCTGTTGTATGAAAGAAAATATCAATAGAAACTCTTGAATTGTGTGAGAAAAATAGAAATAGGGACTTGAAAAGAGCTTGCGGAACATCCTATTCGTAATGGTATTAAAATGAGGAAATTGAGAAAGAACAAGACTAAATCATTTGCTCAACTGGGTTAGTATTGTTTCAGTAGGAGCTGCAGAATCCATCACAAACCTGCTGAGGAAAATGGTGAGAACTTAGTGGCTCACACAAGGTGGGCCGGCTGGCGGCTGTCACAGAGGCGACCAGGGGTCCGTCCCCAGAGCCCGGTCCGGCTTCCCTCAAGCAGCTGTCCGCTCGGGGCTGTCTACGGCGGTTCCAGTTTACAGCCTCTCAGGTTAAATTCTGGAAAGTTCTGTGGGTTTCATTTCCATCCTGAGACCTCAGGAAAAGCGTTGTTTCTAAGGGTGGGAAGAATGTGTTGGTTGGAGGAAACCAGGCCTTGGTTGCTGGAGGTGGTGGCCCATTGAGCAGCTGTTTGTGACCCTCCACTGTGGGCATCTCCGGGACTCTCCCTGTCAGCATTGGGCGCCATTTTTTTTTTCCTCTTGGACCAACAAATATCTGTGAGTGTCCTATGTGAGTAAGACAGAGAAAGTAGCAGGGGTCAGTTTCCCTGTGGGTAGGAGAAGCACCAGCTCCAGTGTTCAAAGTCACATGCCGTGAGCATCATTAGATGTAGCTGCTTTCTGGCTTGAGAGCCCAGCAACCTGGTGGTGAAAGGAACCTTTCTCTGAGGCCAGGCTGAGGTCTAGTGTCTAAGAAAGGATCTAAACATGCAAAAGTATCTTCACAAAGGCCATCTGCAGGTCATTTCTGTCATTTTCTGAGCCAGATTGGAATCTCTTTGTGTGAGGCACCCCAAGTACCCCATCTGGGATTATCCTATAAAACTACGGTGACTCACGCCAGGGCTCTGGCCTGAGCCTTCCCCGTCCTTCTCTGGGGCTGGGGAAGCTGTCGTCTCTCGCTGCTCTCGGTGGTTCCAGTGCGTGAAGACCTTACTCTGCCCGTGTGCATCCCAGCACGGGGCCACTGAGGGCCAGTGGGGGGTGCCAGGGAGAAAGCCAGTGTGACTCTTCATCGCTTAAAAGAAAGGTTTCCTCGTGCCCGGCACACACGCTGCAGCGGGCATTTCCCCATGGTCTGGGAATGCGGAATCACATGTTTTACTTGGCAGAAATTCAGTGAGGAAAATGAGAATGACCAGGGGTGTGAGCTCCCAGTTGGTTTCAGCACGTTGTGGTCCGTTGCATTTTGTGTGTGCCTGTTACTGTCTGAGTGAATCTATGTATTAACATGACGTGTTTAGCCAAACCTCCTAAAGTTCCAAAGCGGACAAATGGCCTAATCCACACACTCTCTGCCAGCCATCTTCTGCGTAAAAAAGGAAACGAGAGGGTCTACCGAGATCCGACCTGAAGCTGGGCACAGAAATGACAGATTGTCAGTGTGATTTGATGCATGCTTCCGTGTGCCCTGTCATTAATCACGAGCCTCCCTTGCAGTATATTTTATTTATTGTTATTGTATAATGTAGATTAGCATATTTAAAAATGTTCCTTTTGGGGACTGGAGATTTAGCTCAGTGGTTCTGGCAACTGCCTAGCAAGCAGAAGGTCCTTGGTTTGATCCCCGGTAACCACACACAGTGATACTGGGTGAGGTGGCTCATGCCTGTAACCCCAGAGCTCAGGACGCAGAGGCAGGATTGCTGAGTTTGAAGCTTGCATGGGCTACATAGTGAGCTCAGGGACAGCCTCAACTACAAAATGAGACCCTGTCTCAAAAAAAAAAAATATTCCTTTCAGTTTTTCCATGTTTTTTTTTTTCACTTACATGTATATTTTAAGACTGTAATACTGTGTTAGTACTACTGTAACTAATTTAGGGAGTAAAGTTGTGAAAATGCATGCATACCCCTCATGAGCTGGGTAGATCCATAATCAACAAGGTGATGAGAACTGTGCACCGTGGAAGGAGAGTTTTTATAGGATAAACCCTGGGGTTTCTGGACTCACGTTCCAGTACACGTGGTTAGCCTTGTGTTTCCTTGTTCCTCAGGTTTAAAAGGACAAAGGGGCCTGGGACTGGGGTCCAGTGCAAAATGCTTTTCTTGCTTGTTTGGCCCCTGGGTTGGATTCCCAGCCTTGTAAAAAATGTAAATAAACAAAACAAAACAGGTGAGGAATAAACTGCCCTTTCATTTTAGATTTAAGCTTTAAGGAGAATAGAAGTTGCGGCCTTCCTGTTTTCCAGAATCTTTTGCTCACTGCTCTGTTGGTAGAAAAGAGGGACACACTGGAGTAGCTAGGACTTAGCTTACACCACACAGTAATTTTTTATTTATTTATTTTTTTTGAGACAGGGTCTTGCTTTGTAGTTCAGGCTGGCCTTCAGCTCCCTATGTAGCCCAGGCAAGCCTCGAAATCAGCAGTCCTCCTGCCTCTGCCTCCCGAGAGTTGGGATGACAGGCGTGAGCTACCACGCCCGGCACTGTGGTGTGTGGTATTGATGGCTGGTGGGCGTGAGTCACCACGCCCATCACTGTATGTGGTTACTGAACTCAGGACCTCGCGCTTGCGAGGCAAGTGCCAGAACCACTGAGCTAAATGTCCGGCCCCACACAGTAATTTTTAAGCTATTCCTTTTCTATTACCGAGTTTCTTGATGAGACTCCATTTGTCTTTCCGGTTCAAAACCGCTCAGCAAAAAGAATGTTAGTGTGTTCCTCTGGCTTGGGGAAGAAAAATCCTTTTTCTTAAAGGTGCATCAGAATCTTGACAGATATCTGAGTGTCATTTTCATGGTTAATATAGACTGTATTCATATTTATAAATATAATTGCTCTCCAAAGGAAATCAGTAATTTGTAAGCGATTATCTGTATTTTGAACTTCACGGCCTCACTTCCAATATGTTTCAAACTTCTCTGACTGGCAGTTAATATTCTGAAGGCATGAATTTGTTTGCTGTGGGAAAGATAAGCCCGACAGCGACCTCAGACCTGGGGTGCGGAGCGCAGGGTCCCCCAGGCGGCGGCTCAGGGGCTCCTGGCCCCGCCCCCGCCGCCCAGAGGGAGTGGGGTCTGCGCTGGGAGGCCGCTTCTCATCTGAAGGCGGACTGACGGGCGGCTCCTGCCTCCGCCCCCCGGGCTTCTCCGCCCCCGGTGAGCTCACTCCGCCCCCTTGCTGCCCCCCCCAGCTGATCGCGCCACACTGCATTTACACTGCAGCGTGACGGGTTCCAGTGTGAGGTGCGCGTGTGGGCACAGCCTTGCGACCACCGACCAGGCCAAGGGGGAGAGCAGGCCCCTCGGGCCCCTCCCGGCTGGCGGCCTCCGAGGACCCCCGTGTCCCTCCCATGCTGCTCTGAGGCCTCTCCTGTCCTCTGTGTCTGTTTATGCCCAGGGGCGGTTGCTGCTGCTTTTGTGTCCTTACTGTGTCTGGGCACCGTTCTCGGGTTAGTGATGGCACCGTTCTGCCGTGTGTGCGGCTCTGTGCGGAGGAAAAGACAGTCTGTCTCCGGGACCTGCGGGAGCAGTCGCTGTGCCCCTTCGGCGTCCTTTAGGGAAACAGTTCTGGGCCTCCATTTGTCTTCTCTCTCCGGTTGGTCTGTAACATGCGTGTGTGTCTCCCGTTCAGCATAGCTCAGCGCATCAGTGTCTACAGACCCGTTGGTAAAGATGCGTTGACCAGATTGTTATTATTTCCTGCCAGTGGGTAAGGAGCACACGCCAGGCGATTGGATGCAGGTAAGCCTTTGGTGCCTCTGGTGTCCCTGACGTCATCTGTTGCCAGGGTAGATTACAGAAGACGAAGCAAAGTTAACTGAGGTTGAGGTGGTGATCTGCCTAACGAGATGGTGCTTGATTATGCTGGGATATTTAAATTCTCACAGACATGTCAAAATGGAAGCCATAAAGTGGGGGTTCCCGTCAGTCTTGGTGTGAGTACTATCCCTCAGCGTCAGCGCTTCTGTAACGGCATTCGAGGGAACGGTTGAGACCATGTGCTCAGTCCTGGTCATGCGTGTTGCCCAGTGGGCTACAGAGGAGCCGTAAAGACTGAGTGAAGCCCTCTTGGAAGCCGCAGGTGAGCTCTGCTCCGGAATTCCTCGGGGAGGAAGACCAGGGGTGGGATAGCACGGGGCTGGAGAAACTTCGCAAACCGAATCTGCAAAGATGATGGTAGACGTTTTCCAGGTAGAGTGATGTCTTAAGCTTTTCTGTTTCTGATGGATCTGAATTGATACATTCACATCATAAATTGCTATTGTGGTTAATATTGTAATTAAGCCTCAATTATGTTTCAAGTATTAGAGTCGAGTCCACACTCTTTACTGCGCTGACAAATTTAAAGCAGTAATTATTGTGGGATGGTTATTATAACATTAGACTCATTGTAAAGATGACGCTGTACCTACTGTTTTACATTCTGGATTTGAATTGCAAAATACGTTCGGAAATCAAATTGTGAGTGCCTCAGAATGAGAGCTGGAGTGCCTCAGATCCTTGCAGCCAGGCCTGCTGAGGAGCGACGGGCTACCGTGGGTCCTAGTACTGTGCAGCTGCTCCGCTCCCCTTTGTCACAACTGCTTTTCTCATCAGTATTAAGCCCTAGGTCCTGTTATGTTTAACATATTTCTCAGACAGGGAGGATGTGCACAGTTCTCTGCATTATTTCCTTGACAAAGTAGATGGCTTAGAACAACAACCCATTTACAGTTTTATAGTCCACAAGTCAAAGCTCAGGGTGGCAGTGGGCTGCTTCCTGATGCAGTTGCGAAAGAGAAGTCCATCCGCCCATCTCTCAGCTCTGGCTGGTTGCTGGCCATGTTTTACGTCACGTAGCTCGTACCTGTAGTGCTGGCTTTTGTCTTTGGGTAGTGTTCTTCCTGTGCCTGTCTCTGAGACCCAGCTCCTCCTTTTTATAAAGATGTAGTCATGTTGGACAAGAACCCATCTCACTGACCTCATCCCGATTTATGGTCTGCAGAGCCTTTATTTCCAAGTGCACTGCCAGTCACAGGCGGGGAGGGTCAGGGCTTTACTGTTTTCTTGGGGAGACGGGAGTAAAACTGTAGCAGCAGCCAGGCGACAGAAGACAGAACTCAGGCTGGACACCAAGTGACCCCTTAGCCCCAGGCTTAAAAACTGCCATAATACATTAGTGACATTCATATGTATTTTTTTCTTAATTCAGCAACAAGTACTCTCATGTGTCAAGCCCGCCCGAGACAGTCTTGGGCATGTGCTCTGGTAAGAAGCGTTAGCCCTGTTCTTGTGGAGCAGGAGCGTTCAGACAGGGGATAAGCCACCTGTCACTCGCCCTGCTCTGTGTGTTTGGCTGTTCTTCCGTTGTGTGCGTAGTAGCTAAGTGTCCCTCTTGCTTCTGCGGCTGTGCCGTTGTGTTGTGTGTGTGTCGTGGGATGATTACCAGCATCATTTCCCCCACTGTGTCCCGGATGTAGCTGGATTACCACAGTTGTGACAACCAAAACTGTCCCAGGGTGTTACCAGGTGTGCCCTGCAGGACAGATTCTCTCCTGTATAAAAACCAAGCGTTTGCCAAGAGAGGGAGGTGCTGGGCCGTGAGTGCTTCTGACCCTCACTGAGCTCTGCCTGGGCCTGACGCCTGTCTTGGTGCCGGCTGGCAGGGAGAAGGGCTGGACCTGAGGTTCTGTGACGTCTGTGGGCACAAGAAGGTCCACAGGCAGTAGAGGGCTGGCGACAGGAGACACCGCTCACTCTTCAGTCAGTTTGGTTTTTTTCAAGGTATGATAGAAGTTTGGGAATAAGTGAGATTAAATTTTTTTTTTCACATTTGAACCAGAAGGGATCATTTATGTTTCCAGGAAAAAAAAACAATGAGACTGGAAATTAATATGGTTTTTTTTTTTTTTTTTTTTTTTGAGACAGCATCTCTCTTTGCAGTTTGGCCTGGCCCTGAGCTCACTATGTAGCCTAGGCAAGCCTCGAACTCAGCAATCCTCCTATCTCTGCCTCCCAAGTGCTGGGATGACAGGTGTGAGCCACCACGCCCAGCACTGTGGTATGCGGTATTGATGGCTGGTGGGCATGAGTCTCCACGCCCAGCACTAGTATGTGGTTATCGGGGATCGAACTCAGGACCTTGCGCTTGTGAGGCAGGCGCTAGAACCACTGAGCTAACCCTCTAGCCCTGGAAATGAATGTTTTTAGCTGTTGTTTGGGGCAATATTTTCAGCTGAGAGCTGGTCTGTAAGGACCTTGGGCCTCGGAGGGAGGGAGTGATTAACCTGGGGGCACCCGCAGGACAGTCTGTAAGGCTCTGCCCCGGCAGCTGCATCTGAAGCCACAGCTGTCCCCAGCCAGCCTCCAGGTGGCGTCAGGGCCTCCGGCCTCCTTCCTCTTCCAGTGTGTGCAACACGGTGCCTTTCCCGGGGCGGGCAGGTACCCCACCTGGAGCTGCGGCGGCCTCGTGGCTCCCACCTCGACTGGCGCGAGCTCCCTTGGCCTGAACGATCGTGCGGCTGGTCAGCACGACTGCTCACTGCTCAGAGCACGGAACAGTGACTGGCAGCTCTGCAGCCGAGAATGTCAAGTCCGAAGCATCGTTTTGCCAGAGCAGTAGCTGGGCGGCTTTGCAGCTGCGCGAGCCATAGGGCTGGTCCTCTGGCGCCCAGAATACTTCACAAACAAGGGAGAGAGAACGGGGGAGATCCGTCCATGGTTGGCACTCCACAACAGTAACGGCCGGAGTGCCAGCTGTGCCCTGATGTGCCAGTAGGACCCCGAAGGCAGAGAGCTCGGAGTTCTGCACCACTCTGCTCCCAGACCAGAAGCAGAACACTCAGCCTCTTCGCGCGGTCCAAGCAAATGATCGTCAGGAGGAATCCAGGGTTAGGGATTACCGAGCCGGCTTGTTGAAAATACTGGGGGTGAGGCCCCGTGTGCCAGCTTTTAGGCCGGACTTGGGCTATCCTGGGATGGAACATAATGCTGTGAATAAAAACACTGCACCTCCGAGAGCCCCCTTTGGAAGTACTGTAATGCACATGCAGATACATCCCCATGGATACAGCCTTTCCTTTTTACAGAATTCAGAAAGCAGGGTGGAGTACGGGGTTTCCCCAGCCATAGTTAATTTTCATGTCTTTGTTGTATGGTGTCTGATATAACGCATTCCTAGTCTTACTTAATAATTTGAGAACTTAAATTTTAAGACTTTAATTCGTAAACGCATCAGAAGTGTACATTGTTAGAGGGTATCTGTGCTGTTTTGATACATGTGTGCATTGTGTAATATTTTGAAAGGAAGCACAGTTTACTTTCTGGTGGGTAGAGAGCCTGACAGTATAAGGCATTTCCATGTTTACTCTAAATGTCTCCTTTTATCCCAAAACCTGTTTCACCTGCCCTGGTTTTATGCATGTCCGAGTCCTATTCTGCCAGTCCCCATTCTCGCCCTGTGTCGTGGGTCTGTCCAGGGCTGCAGGGCGGCTGAGGTGCAGCTGACAGCAGTGTGGGGGCGGCTCGGCCGTGGCTGCCCCAGGTGTGGGGGCCTGCGCAGCTGTCCTAGGGCTGGTCCTCCTCGCCCTTCTCAGCCTCCCTTCCCAGGTCTTTAAGATGAAACCAGCAGCAGAGCCGCGTGGGTAGAGTTGTCAAGAAGATAACACCCTCCGATCTCTGTGAATAACGGGCCCTGTGCGCTGGTTCATACGGGGAGGGAGCTCACACCCACAGGGTATGATTTGCAAACCTGGAGGCTCTCGATTATCTCCCCAGCCTCCTGTTCCGCCCAGGCAGCAGCAGTCACCTGGGCAGCAGCTCCCAAGTTTGCCCTCATAGCACTCTGTGCCCCTCGGGTCGTCCCTAAACCGTTCCAGGGGACAGGAAGCAAATGTCTGATCCTTAAATCAACCATCAACTTTACGGAAGGTGTTGACCGAGGCCTGAGCTCTAAGTGCAGGCTCATTTTAAAGCACCATAGAATGTAATTTTTAGAAAGGGCTGGGAAGTTACCTCGTCAGTGAATGGCTGAGTGGGAAGGACCGGTGTCGCCCCACCTGGAGGCTCTTCCCTCGGAAGCGTCACTGAGTTTGCATGCAGAGGCCTGGAGGACCCAGCGCTGTTCTTTCTGTATGTCAGGATTTAGTAAAGTCTGTGCTGTTTGATTCCCATTTTAATCATTCTTTGAGGGTGCTATCTTGCGCTTGTTACTTTAAATATTTATGAAAGAAATTCTTAGCGACAAATCTTTAAACAGTACTGAGTTTATGGAGTAGAAACTGAAGTCCTGTTTCACTGCAGTCCCTGCATTTTCAGTCCTTTGAAGTAACTATGTTAACTTTCTTACAGACTCTTCCCTGTCTCCCTACCCCTGTGTTACTCTATTTTTCTTCTTTCTTGAAAAATGAGATGACTGTGTATGTACGCTCCATAACTTGCCCTTTAAACTCATCACTGTATCAATCCTTCTTGCATAGCAGATACAGAATCACTATCATTCTTTTTAATAGTTGCATAGTGTTCAGCAGTTTGGGTGCTGCGTAATTTATGTAGTTAATTTCATGTAGATTGACAATGAACTTGTCTAGTCTTCTACTGTTATAAATAATGCTTCTTGAACGCCTAGACTCCTCTTTGTAACACCCATAGCATGACTTCCATCCCAACAAGAGGAGCCAGTTTTTTTTTTTTTTTTGCTTTTTGAGACGGGGTCTCACTTTGTAGTTCAGGCTGGCCCTGAGCTCACTATGGTGCCCAGGCAAGCTGCCGCGAACTCAGCAATCCTCCTGCCTCTGCCTCCGGAGTGCTGGGATTACAGGCGTGAGCCACCACACCCAGCATTATATGTGGGAACCGGGGATCGAACTCAGGTCCTTACGCTTGCGAGGCAGGCACCGGAACCACTGAGCTAACCCTCCGGCCCAAGGAGCCAGTTTTTTGAGACAGGGTCTCGCTTTGTAGTTCAGGCCGGCCCTGAGCTCACTCTGTAGCCCAGGCAAGCCTTGAACTCAGCAATCCTCTTGTCTCTGCCTCCTGAGTGCTGGGATGACAGGCGTGAGCCACCACGCCCAGCATTGTGCTATGTGGTATTGATGGCTGGTGGGTGTGAGTCACCACGCCCAGCATTGTATGTGGTTACTGGGATTGAACTCAGGACATTGCGCTTACAAGGTAGATGCCAGAACCACTGAGCTAAATCTCTGACCCAGAGGAGCCAATTTTAAGCATCTTGTGGTTTAAAACACCTTGAAATTCCTTAAGTAGGGGGTTCTGTGAGCATGAGTGCTGATGGTGGCTGAACCTCCCGTCCTGGGCAGACTTCTGGCATGTTCACCGTTACATTACGTATTAGAGGTCCAGTACAAGTAAAGGGAGTCTTTCCACGCAGTGATATTTAACATGCCGGCTCTCTGGATGTTTTCTGTTAGCTAATCAGGATGGGTTATGAATGGGCCCAATCAATAACATGATTATTGGCTCATGTTGTCTCCTGTAGATTCTTAGCTTTATAAAGCCATGGCTTTGATATTTTGCTGTTTTAATCCTCCCTCTTAAACTGTTTTTATTCTAAATTGTTAACACTTGCCTGCTGCGATTTATCTACCACAGCCTCGAGACGCTCTCATTAATAGTTATGAATCCCTTTCCAGTCCAGCGGGGCCTCCTCTGGCTGGGACCCTCTCCTGACACCTTTGTTTGGCTCCCTCTCAATGCTGAGGGAAGCAATGGCTGATGGCAGGGGGTGGAAAGAGTCATGAGATTCCTCCCCTTAAATTCAGTAGCTGTTTAACTGAATAGATGGAGGAGTGAACAGTTGCTTGGCAAACAAGGATATTACAGTGTTAATGGAAGAATCGGGTGAGTGTGTAAGTAATTACAGTAAAATTCTTCAAACTGATCTCCTGTTTTGAGTTTTTTCCCCCCCCCCACAACAAAATACTAGGGAGGGGTAGGAAGAAAATGAACCAAAATGAGAATATACGAAAATCTAATCAACAAAAGACTTTAAAGTCATATGATAAATAATTCAGAATTAAGTAACTACTTGAACATGAACATGATTTGAGACAATTTTAAAAAAAAATTTTTGAAGAAGGTCATGTTTATGGCATTTCACTTATGTTTTGAAATTCTTATTTTCTCTTTGGTGTTACCCCAACCCTTTATAAAGATTGCAGTCTTACAACCTTTTAAAAAAAATCATCATCCAAACTTACTTAATAGCTTCATCTCATTTTTCCATATGATGGAGCAGAGACTTAGCAAAATTAAGTGATTTGTTCACAGTGTCAGCCGTAGACGGGCTGGAGCTTTGACCTTAGCCTTCCGTTTTCTAGTAGTGTCGTCTCTCTTGTCTAAGTATCACCTTTGCTTGTGAGTTTCTGAAATCAAAAGTCAATTTCTGGGAAATTCATGGAAATCATTCAGTCAGAATATTGCGAACGCTGCTCAGCACTGTGATCTCGGCAGCCCTGCCCGCCCTGACCACTGCAGAGGCCTTTGCCTGTGACCCAGAGCCTCTTCTAAATCACCCCTTTGGGGTTCTGCCCCCCTGTCAGCAGCGCTGGTGCCCTGCACAGCTTTGGGCAGCCTTGATTCACCAATTCTCTGGTATCTTTCTGACCAAAGATGTGGCTTGGGAGAACCCAAACTTAGAGCATTAGAATTTTAGGACCAGATTGGCAGGAAACGATTAGTCTAAATCAGTATGTTTTCCAATGTGGCAGCTATGTTAAATGACTCAGTGATCTCCACGGATGAGAACCAGTAGCTGTCTTCCCTCTGCCTCCTTTGCAGCACCAGTGAGCTTACGTAGCAGCCGGAAGTAAATGGAGGGTGGGTTGTGTCAGCGGAAGACCAGGAGTGCAGCAAGATCCCTCCTGTGCGATGCTGAGCTGTGTTTCACTGAGGCCGACAGATTCATTCCTCGGAGCACTTTTCCGATGAGCCTGGTGCTCTGAGCTGGATCCAAAATCAATCCATTAGCTTCATCTTACCTCTCTGGACCTGTGGTAGCAATTTTAGTTTTTGTTCTTTTCCATTTTGGTTTTTCTTTTATTTCTTTTTTTTCCTTATTTCAAGGGGTAATTTTTCTAGATGAGCTTTTATTTAGTGACTTTTTGGTGTATGTGTGATGAAACACCAAGTGTTTGGTGACGGAATAAACCCCTTTCCTGGCCCCAAACCGATCCAACTTCGTCATTTCCTGTTATTTTTCCATAGCCAACGTACACAGCCACTCTCAAACCAAATGTAATCATGCCCTGTTTATTTTTCATCTGGCCTTGCTGCATTTTATAATGTGTTTTTAAGAACCTGTAAGAATTTCAGCATTATTGGTGTCTACTTTGATTTAGATGTTTTAAAAAATGCTTCCCCAAAGTCTTGGGGTAGTGACCAGGTCACGGGGCTCTGTGCTCATCAGTGGTTCGTCCGCTGGGGAGCCCAGGGCCCGGACCTGGGGGCAGGAGGTGGGGCCTGGTGCTGTCAATGGGGACACAATCCGAAGGGCATCTTCTGACTTGTGGCTCTCGCTTTACTCTGCCACACACAGGTCTTTGGAAAGATCTCACGTAGTCTGGAGTTTTCAGTGGAATTTTCAAGAGTTCTAGCAAGAAGGGTTAAGAACCATTAAAGCATTAAAAAATCTGTACACGTATCTTAAGGGAAAAAAAACATCCCATCTCTAGGACACATACCTAAACTTGCTGTGTAGCCCAGCCTGGCCTTGAATTTGCAGTCCTCTTGACTCAGCCTCCCAAAGGACATTCGGAGTAGATGTCCTAGATCCATGGGCCTATCAGATCTTAAAAATACTGCCCCGTGGAGATTGTCCTGAGGACATTCAAGGGTATGGTTTGGATTTATGGAATTGAAGAGCATTTGGGAAGTTTCTTGGCTATCTTATGTGTGTGTTCTCAAAAATATTTTGGGAGACACTTTTTTCTTTTGGAGACCCTGACTTGGCCACATCTAGCTAGAGAGGACAAAACGCCGTTTCCAGGACTACATGGTGCCGCTTGTGTTTCTGCACAAACTTTCTCAGGGGCCTTAGGGTGGGAGGAGGAGAGGAGGCAACTGAGACAGCACTGCTGTTAATTTTATTTAGCTTAATCACAAATTAATGTCATCATTTCCCAGAACCTATTATCGAGCAGAAAATATAATTTCAGAAGTGAGGAAAGAACTATAATGGGAACTTTAGGTGAGAAAGTAACAAATAAACTTTATTTCAGGTTTCTTGTATTTGAAAATGGGAGACACATTGCTGATTCCTAGTTGATTTTGAATGATTTATAACCTTTTATTTGTGGTTGAGTGTTGCAGTCTGTGTTGTCATGGAAATTCTATTGAATTTATAGGTCCATTTATCCAAAATGATTTTCCAGACTTCATTTCATGGTGAATCATGTGGCTGTTACTCCCAAGTACAAAGCGATTTCTAAAAAGTTTTATATTACAAAGAGCACAAACACTGTGGTGGTGATTTTCGTGTTTTTGAAATACAAATGAGCTCCATATGTACCCGGGGATACCCTCCCCGCTGAATCCCAGGAGTAAGTCCCCTTGGGACCCAGAACCTCCCTTTCCTAGAAAAGTATCTGCGTGAGGAAGGAAAATGCTGTTTCAGTGGAAAGCAGTCATGACGGTGATCCAGGAACAGGTGAGAGCAGGGGCTGAGCTGCCGTCTGGGTGACAACAAACATGCCCGAGGCCTTTGAGTCTTCCCGGCAGGTGGGCTCCTCCCCTTCCAATTTCTGTGGGGGTGGGGAGGCAAAGAGAGACACAGTGTTTACCCTTGATTGGGAGGGACTAGAGGACAGGATTTCTTGGCGCCACTATGTTCCCGGAAGGACAGCTCTTTGCTGTCGCGCTCCCGCTGTGCAGTCTGGGGTGGTTAGCCCTGGCCCTGCCCAGTAGATACCATCTAGTGCCCCCTCAGCTAGTGACAACCAGAAACATCGCTCTGCATGCACAGCTAAGTTTCCATGAGGTGCTTAATTGCCCCAGTTAAGGGCCACAGCGCTGGCAGCTTCCGGTTTGGATGTGTCATTCGCACTGTGAGGTATTCGGGGTGTCACACGGTAGGCGGCTCCAGTGTGTGGAGTTGGAGGCAGATCCCCATTTGGTTATTCCTAGATCTCATAGCGCACCCTCAATTTTAGTCTCTATAAAATAGGAAAAATGTTAGCCCCTCCCCCGGAAGTGGAGGTGAGAGCAAAGAAGCGAATTGATACCCAGCCCTGGGATGCCTCGAGGCGGCCCTCCTGGGGTGTGCAGGGCCCAGGCTGCCTCTTGGCCTAGGCTGCAGCCCGTGCCTTGGGTTTGGGGGCCGTGCGGGTCAGGACCACACAGTGCCTGCTGGGACCTCAGCTGGGGTCGTACATGCACGTAGCCAGTCCCTGGAACTTGCTGGCTCAAGCAGGTAAATTTAATCTGGCTTCGTCTCCCTGTGTAGCAGCCTGTGTCTGGTCAAGTGGGTGCAGGGCTTAGCAGGCAGCCTTGGGCCTGCAGTCTGGTGTAAGTACTGCTGTCCCCCGATTTCATCTGTTGACTGCTGAAGCATCGTACGCAAGGAGGAAAGTTCACGAGTGAGTGTCCAGCCGAGTGTGCTTTGACCTCCTCGTGATGGTGCCTCAGTAGGAAGAGGACTTTACACACCCAGTGTCACACCCAGCGTCTGCCGGTCACAGCGTCGGGGCGCCTCCGACCTGCCTGCCTCTCAGATGTGGGGCTTTGCCCGCTGTCCGTCCTTCGTTCTTCCTCCCTCCTTCCCTCCTTCTTCTTTCTTCCTTCCCCCTTGCCTTCTTCCTTCTTTTCTAGCTTTCCTCCTTTCTCCGTTCGTCACCTTCTTCCTTCCTGCTTTCTGTATTCCTTTCCCCTTCTTGTCTGCTGCCAGGTCTTCTTCCTCAGCTTTGACCCCCACTCCCTCCCTCCCTTCTTCCCTTCTGGGCTCTCCTCCCCGCCCCCCTCGCCCCCTCCCCTTCCCGTTTGGGTGTGGCTTCCTTGATTCTGCTTCCCTGCGTGTTTGCCTTGGATGCCCCTTGTGGGCGGGTGCTTTCTGGTGGCTTCCACTGTGCTACAGGGTCACGGTTTAGCCGCTGGATTTTCGATCATCGTTTGGGTCCTTGCCGTTGTGAGCATATAGCAAAGAGCCCTTTCGCTCCTTGTAATTTTGTCTCTTTGCTGTTATTCCCTTTAACTAAAATTTGAAGACACGTGAGCAGATTGGTGGGGTATGGTGTGCAGGTGTGGTGGAAGGTGCTCTACTTAGTTACTGTCTTCATGCCTCACTCTAACCCACTGACACAGATTCTATCCAGTTTCCTGAGCAGTGTTAGGCTCAGAGCGCGCGACTGACCCTGGTGGACCCCACAGGCTGGAGCAAACCCCATCCTCTCCCAAACCTCCATAAGAACCACTGCCCTAGAAAAGCTAAGAAATGACCGCTGACATCTGTAGCCTTTCACTCACACTGTCCTTATCGGACGAGGCCACCCTCCCAAATCCATAGTTGGCAAAGTGGCCACTGTGCCACCAGATGCTGAAACCGTCTCGTTCTTCGCAGGCTTATGCTACCCTGTAAGGAATAACTTCAGAGTTGTATATTAGTAAATCCCTGAAAAATCTACTACTGTAGTTGAGGCTGAACCTCTCCCATTTGAAGGGATAGATATAAAGCTTAAATACTTATTTGATTAATCAGATGCATCAGTGAGCCAGAAATTCTGAAAAGTCAACTAATCAACAGACGTATGATGGAATAAACAGGCCACACCTCGGTGTTTCTGCAAGAGATCCTCCCTCCCCATCTGCATAGCTCCCGGCCTCAGTGCCGGGAGTTCTCATTGCAAGTTCTTCTGCTCCAGCGATCCAGGTTTCTGCTGTCAGGGAGCTAAAGGTAATTCCATGTTTCAGGCCAAGTAAAAAAGGGAATGAATATAAGTCACTGTGCTCTGTGGTTAATGGTAATTTATAAAGCATGCCTTTCAGAATGTTTATTTCAGTGATACCTTGCCTGCGAGATGCAGAATACCTGCTATTCTTTGAAGCTTGGTTTTTCTAAAAATACTCTTCCAGCGAAGGCTGCACACGGCTCACTTGTGAGTTTCTTTGTAGTACTAGCTGGCCCACTGAGAGGTTCGATTTCATCTTCATTTACATATCCTTTCTCATATGAAAGTAATCATTGTTGTTATTGATACAGTAACTGGAAAGCAAGAGTGGTTCAGGTCTCTGTGATTTTTCCCAAGCGTGTGCCCCAAGCAGCGTCATGAGGAAGATCCCATGAGGTGAATTTGAGCCGGGCTTTACAGCAGAGGGTGCTGAGCAGACACATCTAAGGTGTCTTCACGGCACGGCCTGGCTGAGCCCACAGCTCAGGCTTCGGGCTTCCCCCCAGCTACCCAGCTCTGCCAGGTCACCGCCCTGGTTCTGAAGGCTCAGAGGGGACTGGTCATAACAGGGCCAGCCCATCTGGAGCAAGCCTCGGAGGAAGAGGTACACGGAGGCAGTAGGCCTCTGGGTCAGGACAGTGCCGCCTGTGACGTGCAGACACATGTTCACAGACGTCTTGTTGCAATCTCATGTTTAATGTGAAGTCCAAAGACCAGAGAGGCAGGTAGAGTTTCTGTGGTGCATTCTGGGGCAGAACGCCATGCTTGAAAAGCTCCTGCTGGGACAGACAGGGGCGACCCACCCTCAGCGGAGAGGAATCCGCTCTACTCATAGTCCATCAGGGCTAGGCGTTAACCACATCTGCCAAATACTTTCACAAAATATGAGCATGCAAATAATAAGTCATTATTAAAAAGTAATTAAAACTTTGTCATCATAGTTTTGAACTCAGAGTATTATGTTTTTATGCTCTCTATAATCTATCATTTTTCTCCATAATTAAAGTGGATCAATTTTCTTTTTGAGCATTAAAATTTTGGGCCAGTCAGTTATGAATTGGTTTAAATTTCATATACATAGATTAAAGAGGAAGGAATACATGGAATCTGTGTTTAGCAGAACCGTGCTCTGGCCACTTAGCTATTTCACAGTGGTTTTGACCTTTTTTCCTATCTTCCCAACCATTTATCCTGGGGACTTAAATTCCTTCGTTCTCTTCCTGGTCTGATCCCTCCTCACCACTGTTTTCGCTTTGGGAGTGCAGCAAGGCCCTGATGCGGGGGTTACAGCCGCGTCACTTGACGGTTCTCCGCGGAAGCCCCAGAGCCCCAGTTCCCAACTCATGGCAGGAATGAACAGTGCTTGCCATGGGAAGCACGCCCTTGAGCCAGCAGGCTTCTGCCTGCGTAGATTTTCCTATCTGGTACATTCGGAGAGTAAGAGATGAAAAGGTAGCATGAGGCCTCCATGCAGCCTGGTTTCCTAACAACTGAGGTAGAGCATGGTCTGAACATCACACTGGATTAAGAATTATTTTATACAACCTCACTTCTGACCTCATCCAGTGCAGATCATCCACGCAGAGGGACTTACACTCACTAGCTGTATGGGGTGCTCACTTTGCCTTCACTGCCCAGCCCCGTTCCCAGGTAGCGAGGCGCTGTTGGAAGCTGGCACCTTCCTGCTGTTAACGTGCTGGCACTTCTTGCTGGAGACACTCGGTACACGCGCCTCAGCCCTTCGGGCATGTTCTCTGCGTCCCTTCATTACGCTCCGTGCGTCCCATCCGCATGTCCTTCCTCCGCCTCTGCTGTGCCTTCTCCCTCATGTCAGAATTCACACCAGCGCCCCCCAATGTTGCGGACCGCCCAGGACTCGCCTTTCCTCTTCCCTGTGTGCCGCTTCCTCACTGAATTCATCGTCATTGTTATCTTAAGCTGTGTATGGGCTGTGTGGGGAGAGCTAGAAGTTTTCAAGGGGAAAAAAATGTGGAGCTTCCTGAATCTGCAGGGTTTTTGGATTTCCCACCACGGTGCCGAAATCATTTCTTCTTTTGGTGCTACCGTGGCAACCTGAGCACTGACTGAGGCCCCCAACTAGACGCACATTTTACCTTCAAGAAAATGTCTCCTCTGTTGCCTGTATTAATTTGGTATTTGTTCTCTGTGTGTCTGCTTGAGCGTGGTCCCTTCGCTGTTCTTTGTGCCGTGTTTACAGAGAGAGTTAGCGTGTCTCCTTAGTGACCCGTGAGCCTCCTAGGCAAGGACCGTGTCTTCGGTCTTGCTGCTTAAACAGCACGGGCGCTAAGCACATCTCATTGCCCGGGGGAGGGAAGCACAGGGATTGAGGCCTTGAACTCGGAGAGAGGAGCCCTCCCTCCCCTTCCTGAACAGCTGTGTCAGTTTGGAAGCTCTTGGCTCCCTGGCCTGTCCAGTGAGACCCGTGGCATGGGTGCTGGTCAGTGGTGTCCAGTAGGCCCTCACCAAGGGTTTGAAAATTAACATTCATAACAACATAGAAAGCTCTCGTTTTCAGGTTAGTGGCTTTCTGTTCATCAAGCCTAACATGAATAGTGAGATAAACTGGAAAACAGGGTGCGCACGCGCATGCGCGTGCGTGCACTTTTGTGTGTGTGTGTGTGTGTGTGTGTGTGTGTGTGTGTGTGTGTGTAAAATCACATGGCTTAATAGTCTTTTTAAGTATGAGGTGAAAATTGTGCACTGCAGGAGGGAAGGGAGGGTAAGAGGACACTGCTGGCACCTCTCGCACTAGTGCCCTAGACGGCCAAGTGCCACCTGTCATCCCCGCCCGGCCCTGTGCCCACCCTCCGCAGGACCTGGTGGCAGCGCGGTTCCTGGGGCATTTCCCAAGTGGCCTTTCGGCATGTGCCTCCTGCTCAGCGGGTGGGGCTTGAGCGTGGCTCATTTCCCCGTGAGTCAGTTGTGTCCTGTGAACACGAGGTTTTCTGTCCACTTGACGGGCCGAGAAGAACTGAGGACTCCTGCCCGCCGCACCTGGGGTGGCCGATTCGCCCTGCTGGGGTTCACGCAGGCTCTCGGGGGCTTGTGGGACGCACTGCTTGCTGGGCTCTGGGCTCTGGGCTCTGGGCTCTGGGCTCAGGAGGCCTCGGCGCTGCCATGTGAGGGGGAAGCGGTTGGTTCCCTCTCCCTGGAACGTTAACCGTCCATCACATTTTCCAATAAAAGAAAATGGGGCGGGGGTAGGGCAAGTAGAAGTGGAGTCCGACACATCTGTGTGTGTTCAAGAGGAAGTGCTTCAAAATACAGTGCGGTGGGAACAAGGGAGGATGGCAGAGGGATGCTGTTGAGGGTACCCTGCGTGCCAGGTCGGGGACAGTCTGGTCCCCCAAATGCATGACCTCAGTAATGAATACAGTAATGGATGGAATAAGATAAAGCCAGTGAACAGCTTTGAACAGACAGGGATGACGAGGACACAGAGGAGCCGGAGGCTGGGAAAGTCATGGGTGGCTGTAAACTGGTGACCGATGTTCTGTGAGGACCAGGAGTTTACTTGCAATATCTCCTTGCCCACTACTTTTTACTTTCAGAAGGATAATTTGTAGCTTTATCCTGTCGGAGGCTGTCAGATGCCGCCTCAGCCTGCGGTCAGGGTGAACCCGACGCACTGAGCAGACGCGGCGGGCCCAGGGCATGGCCTGCCCCACCGAGTCCAGCGGCGAGACTCAGTCCCCCCACATCTGTCCTCTGCGCTTCACAGGGCAGCACAAGGAAAAGGCCCAGGAGCCGTCCAGGTGACACTGCCCAGACGGTGGGCCTGGAACCAACAGTGGTCTGTAGGGACTTACGTAGGCACTTCGAGGGCATCACCGTGGACTGTGACTGGGAGAGTAGTGTCGCATGGAAGTGGAAGGTGCTAATTTTATTTATTTATTTGTTTGTTTGTTTGTTTATGTATTTATGTATTTATTTAGAGACAGGGTCTCGCTTTGTAGTTCAGGCTGGCCCTGAGCTCACTATGTAGCCCAGGCAAGCCTCGAACTCAGCAGTCCTCCTGCCTCTGTCTCCCGAGTGCTGGGATGACAGGTGTGAGCCACAACACCACTCCCGGCACTGTGGTATGTGGTACTGATTGCTGGTGGGCATGAGTCGCCAGGCCCAGAATTGTTGTATGTGGTTACCTGGACTGAACTCAGGACCTTGCACTTCCAAGGCAGGCACCAGAACCACCTAAATCCTGGTCCTAATTTTAATTTTTTATATGATCATCATGAAAAGAATTTCCTTGTCCTTAGAAATTACGTTTAAGGGTGCAGTGAGAAACAGATTCTCTCCCACTTGCTCTCAACCGCTGGAGCACATACAGATTTTGTGGTGTGTGTGCACATGTGTATTTGGACACATGGGACCGTAAAAAGGCAAATGAGACAAAGCATAAGTAGTTGGTGAGACAGAATACAGGCTGTATAAATAGTTGGCAGGTGTCTTTATTGTAGGGTCTCCAGGTCTTCCCTCCGTATCTGCCCCAGGTTTCTTTAGCAGAGGGTGGTTATGCAGGAAGCTTCTCTTAGATCCTCGTTACTAGAAAGAGCACACTTTGAGGGATACTGAAGGACGGGCCTTGGGTAACCCTTTGAGAATAAATAAGAAAACAGATGGCTGCTCCAGGCCGTGGTGGCTACTCCTAACACATGCGAAATAGGTTTCCAGCCCGGGTCCACTGTGCCTCATCAGTAGCAAAAGACGCAAGAGTTCATTTCACCCAGCGGATTCACTCATCTGCTTACTTAGCCGCGGATATCATAACTCAGGAAACGCAACTGGAGAGAAAGAGCGAGAAAAACAGCCTTTTCCTGCTTGTGCTGCTGTCCCTCTGTGAGGTGTTATTACCCGGGTGGGCGGAGCTGCCACTCAAACACACCTCCCCCGCACGCGTTTCCTTGCCTGGGTGTAAATGGAAATGCCCTTGCAGAAGTCCTAAAGTATCATGTATCACACACTATTCAGGTGATGCATTAAATGGTGCCACCCCTGTGCCTTGGCTGAGGTCTGGCGCCCTTTGGTGAATCTTCTTAATTCGAGGGCCTGAGTTTTTAAAGGAAAGCAAAGTGTAACTTTCTGAATAGACTTGTGTGGAGTTTCCCTCAGCATTGTACTCAAAGCAATTTACCTGTATGAAACTGTTTTAACCCACACCTCGCGGAATGGCTTTTTCTCAGTGTCAATCCATGGTGTCTAAAACTGTCCAAACCTGAAGGCAACAAATTTGTAAGAAACTGCCAGAATCAGTGGGAATTCGCAGTCTGGAGAAATTGCTTTCACAAATAAAAGCCTCCAAGGACTGTCCCTGTCCTTCCCCCTCCGCCTGGATACCTGCCTTGCCCTCGGAGGGCCCCGGCTCTGGCCGCCTGCCCCTGCCCTCCAGAAAAGAAATGTGAGGGGCTCTTAGCATCTGTTCTTTTTAACCTCAGCCGTCAGGACTGTTGACCTGCTCACCGACTGCCTCTCGTCCCTGAGGTGGCTCCCAGCTTCTTCCCGGCATGTGGTGGCTCGGTCGGTTGGAGCCTGTCCCCCCACGCCCTCTGGGAAGTGGGGATTGGAGACCTCATTAGGGAATACGAAGTGGGTCATTCTGGAACTCGGTGGAACCAGCTCTTGGTAGAAATGCGAAGTCGGCCTCGAGGTAGCCTGCCACGCACGCAGGGGTGACTGGCAGTGCCAGGGCCCCAGGGGGCCTGAGCGGGTTTAGTCTTCGCAGCGCACTCCGTGGAAGAGTTTGGCTTCACACCCAACAAAAGCTGGTGCTCACAAAACAGCGTGCCTACGTCCCCGGGGCACTCAGGCCGGGCTGCGTTAGGAGCCCCGACCTGCGGTCACCCCTGCGGGCGTCTCACAGCCGTGCTCCGCGGTCCGGGTTTGTTCCTTGGGTCTGTTCAAGTATCGAGGGAGTATGTTCAAGCGTTCAAATCGCAGAGTGATTTTAAGTTGTATTTACTGGGTTTTGGGTGAATTACTTATTTTAGTACTTATTTATTGTAAATGCAGTTTAAAACCATCGTGGGCCATGTACAAAATACAGGTGGTTTTTTTAATCCCCTGCTACTTCCCTCCTTCCTCTTTCAAATCTCCTTTTCCCTTTTGTTCTTATCAATGTTGTTAATCTTAGCTCGTGTTTATGGCATGTTTACATTTATTAAGGTTTGTATACACTAGTGATGTTTTAAACATGGGGAAAGTTCTCAAAACAATACCATTTATGGTGGCCCCAAGAAGAATGAGATACCTAGGTATTAGACTAGCCAAGGAAATGAAAAACATCTCCAAAGAAAACAAGTTTTCTGAAAAAGAAGATTGATGCAAACATCAAAAAATGGAAAGAGGTCCCCTTCAATACTGCCCAAATATTGCCCATTTACCATACCGACAAAGCTGTTAATCAGACTTGATACAGTCCCAGTCAGAATACCAACAGAATACTTCACTGACATAGCGAAAAAACATCCTAAAATTAATGTGGAACCCGAAGAGACCCCGACCAGGAATAGCAGTTTTGGGCGACAGGAGCAAAGCAGGAGGCATCACCTCACCTGACCTCAAGCTGTATTGCAAAGCAGGGGTGATGACTACGGCGTGGTACTGCCACAAAGACAGTCGGGCGGATCAGCGGGACGCAAGACAGGGTTTCTGTGCTTCGGACTTTGAATAAGAAACTCAGGCCTATCTACTGAAAGAGGCTATGATCCAGGTTGAGATCAGAGCACCTGGAATGTAACTCTGATGTTCCGTCTCAGTTTGTTGTCGAGCGTGACCCTGGTGCGTTCCTTCCTCACATGACAACCGCTGACCTCTCCTCACAGCGCTCGCTAAAAGCGTTAAGTGGTGTCATGTACCGGGCAGCTCTTTGCAAAACGTAAAGTGTACAGTGTTGTTAGTGTCATTACCGTTACATTTCTTGGTGAATTTCCTGAAATACGCCCTTTGGACCGTTTCTCATCACGACTGATGCATCCTTCAGATTCTCATCCTTTGCATGCAAGTTATTTATACCAGTGTGTCACCGACCATTTTAACATGGGGCCTGAATCCTACAGGCTTAGCTTTGTACCTTAAGTTATGTACCGCCTTTAAACTCCTGCTTCTTAATAGGAAACGTTCACGGCGTCCTGGGTAGTAAGTAATAAGAAAGTAGTTGAGTTATTTATTTTAGGGTGGCAGGAATATATTTTTGTTACAGAGGAAGATGTGACGTACTCTGAAGTATAATAGGAGAGGTGACATGAAGTCTGGGCTCTGCTCTGAAATACTTAGCAAAGGGGAAGTGCAGATAGACCAGGAAACCCGAGGTTTTAGTCAGCGGGGGGAGTGTGGGTGCACTGTACTGTTTTCTGCTTTTGTATAGGCTGAAAAGCACCTAATGCGGTTTTCAATTGTTGTCTTACAGATGCAGATTTTCTTTTACAATCCAGATGACTTTGACAGCTTTCAAACTGCTATTTCTGAGAACAGAATAATTGGAGCCATGGCCATATTTTTTCAAGTAAGTTAACAGTGGCTGAAGTTCTTCAGCCAGAGAGTTTTCTGACTATTTTTTTAATTCGCTGAATTGTTCCATGTTTAATGAATGCATCTGTTTTCTAGTTCACACCTGTCTAAATGAAAGATATTTCATATTGTCTAATGTGTGATTTAAAATGTAAATAAGTATGTTTAGAAACATAATGAAAATTTTTGCATGAATTATTCTGATTTTATTGCTACTTGACTGGTGCACAGATTGAAGAACACATTTATCATCTAAGTTACTTCGCTGCTGAAGCGTTTTAAACAGGTTCCTTCGGCATATTAAGAGGCCTGTGTAAAAAATGTGATTTTCTTTCAAGCAACTTTAAAATGTGACATTACATGCAATGAGATTAATAAATAACACCAGTCACCTCTCCGAGGAGCCCCGTTTTCCCGTTTCAGAAATTCCCATGGTAACTAAAGTTTTGTTGACACTCTTTTGAAGTTAGTGCATGTATGAAGCCCTAGCCTCGCTTGCCCTGTCATTTAATACGCTTATGTGGATTAATGCTCAGAGCTCAAGTGCCCACAGAAGCAAAGCCTGGCCGCTGCCGTAGACAGTGCCGTCCATAGGCTTTAATCAGTCAAATCGCAATCAGGTAGTGTCAGTCTCTGACTGACTTGACCACACTGTGAGTAGGGGAACGGAAATGGAGTACTGGGCATGAGATTTGCCTTTTTAGCCTTAAAATGTATCAAAGAAACACACACAGGTATCTTTTCTTACCAGAGTCGGTGTCGGAAAAGGGTGTCTTCCACACAGCTCTCAGGAGCATGGCGGCCTTCCCGACACAGGTCTGCCCCACCTGCCTTTTCCAGCGAGCTGCTCTGTCACTGGGATCACGCCTTTTTGGTTGGCACGTGTTAATGTCACTGCCCCCGCCAGTGGGTGACCTGTGCCTGACAAGCCTCCCTGTCCTTTATGTCGCCCCCTTTCCTGCCTCTCTCCCTTCTCCTCTCTTGGAGAAAGACGCCAGCAGGAGCTGGTAGGGGACTGAAAAGCCTGACGTTACCCTGACAGCAGAGACCTTTGGTCACGGGGTTCTGTTCTGCTGTGAGTATGAAATAATTTCAGTTGGTCCTGATCAGCATTTTAAAAATAATGAAATAGAATAACATAAACTAGAAAAAATAAATTGGAAAAGTATCAGTGTGTATCACATGTAGGAAGGGTACATTTTAAAGAATTTTGTAGTTTATGCCCAGTGATGCAGACAGGCTGTGTAGTGGGTCATATTATGAAGTGTATTACTTGGTGTGGGTTATGTCAGGTATTTTGGAAATTATTTATGTTGTATGCTGGAGTGATCTCTCTATTATTCTTCAGTACGTCTCCTTCCCCTGACTACTTTTTTTTGAGACAGAGTCTCACTTTGTAGTTCAGGCTGGCCCTGAGCTCACTCTGTAGCCCAGGCAAGCCTCAAACTCAGCAATCCTCCTGCCTCTGCCTCCTGAGTGCTGGGATGACAGGCGTGAGCCACCACGGCCGGCACTGTGGTGTGTGGTATTAGTTGCTGGTGGGTGTGAGTCACCACGCCTATCATTGTATGTGGTTACCAGGATCGAACTCAGGACCTTGTGCTTGCGAGGCAGGTGCTGGAACCACTGAGCTAAATCTCCAGCCCCTTCCCCTGACTACTTTAATGAGCCACAGTAGAGCAAAGTGTTTATACAAGCTTTTTACTGGTGTAAAAAACACCTACTTTGAATTCCAGCCTTCTACCTGACAGCTGTGTGTTTAATGGCAGTGTAGTTAAACTTCCCAGCCTCAACGTTCCTGTCTATGTAGTGGGAAAACCCCCCGGTGTGTCCTGAAGTTTGTACCAGTGATTACGTGAGTGTCTGGTGGGCTTCCTAGTTCATGAGAAGGACTCGGGAAGTATCGTGTACCAGAGCGTCTTGTCCACTCCTTTCTGTGGTGCGGAGACCTCTAACGTGCGTATCTTCTGTTCAAGCAGATTCTGGCTTGCCCTGCTGGGAGGTGGGCTAGACTCCGTGTGGGCCTCTGAGCTTCTAGCGTGGTATGCCTTTGGCAGCACTGGCGTCACCTACACTGCATGGAGCCACCTCCTTCTTGCCTGGTTAGCCTCCTCTTCTGCCACTGCCCTCTTGCAGGGCGTTTTATACAGCTGGATCTCTACTCTCTGCCTTCTCTGTCATCTCCTCTTCTGTCCAGACCAGACTGTTCCTGCTATGTAGGGCAACTTCCTTACCAGAAAATGAGTATTCTGAATATTCGAATGAGTATCGGAAGAAGTGTATGGTCTGCTTTAAGCAAACAATTTCAGTTTTTCCAGCTCTATAAACACTTGTTAAAAATAAGGCCAGTTAGCATCGTGGGCAGACAGACCAACAGAATACTTCACTGTGGAATCTAGGTTTGAATTTGTAAAGTGTTTCTAGGACATTACTACTGGCTCACGTATGAAAATTTCTTTTTTCATTGTGTTTTGCCTTTTTCTGAGTTTTGGCTTGTAGTTTTGTAGAAGCAAAACAGAGGGCAGATCATAAACAGTAGAATTTTATGTATACAGCAGCTGGATTGGGCTGTTTTCTGTTTTCTATCAGTCCACATGTGTGTTTATATACTTGAGTTCTCACTGCATCATGTGATGGCAAGAGAAAAGATACTGTTATTTTAACTTCACTGTCTACTTAGGTCTCAGACTTTGACATCTTAGTATTTTGAATCTTTCCATGAGATCAATGGAATGGAGAGTTTAGTATTTCCAAAATCAGAGAAATGTTGAGGTCCGGCTCCAGCTCTAAACATAGCATTTCACATTCTGGTATTACAGGGAGATGTACCTTCTACTTAATACCAGTTCTGTAACAGGGCTGGTACTGGTTGATACAGTAAATATAATAAACATAATGGGGCCGGAGGGTTAGCTCAGTGGTTCCGGCACCTGCCTCGCAAGTGCAAGGTCCTGAGTTTGATACCCGGTAACCACATAGAATGCTGGGCGTGGTGACTCACACCCATCAGCCATCAATACCACATACCACAGTGCCGAGCGTGGTGGCTCACACCTGTCATCCCAGCACTCAGGAGGCAGAGGCAGGAGGATTGCTGAGTTCAAAGCTTGCCTAGGCTACATAGTAAGCTCAGAGCCAGCCTGAACTACAAAGCGAGACCCTGTCTCAAAAAAAAAAACAAAAAACAAAAAACATAATGCCCCCCCCCTGGAGCTGCACCGTCATGGTGCCCTGTGATAGCAGCTTAAAGAGTGAACAGCTATACTCCCCCTGACAGGGGCTGCGCTCGGCTCAGAGCTCACCACCCAGGGGGAGCTTCCCCTGAGCAGCAAGCGCAGGGCCCCTTTTGTGCAGACGTGGCTTCTCTTGATGGAGACTCACTCCATCATCAGTAGCCGTTTTCGCTATGAACTCAGTGGACAAATGGTTGACCAGGGAGTCTTTGTTGACTTAGGCTCGAGGTTGTCCGTGTGCGGCTCCGCTGTGGTTCATAGGCGTGATCTATTGAACCTGTTCAGTGCTTTAAATTTTTCTCTGTTAAGTTGGGGGTTTCTTCTCTAGGCGGTCATGCGCGGTCACCAGGCAGTCTCCTTTGGGAGCACTGCGCCTGCCTTCCCTGTGAAGGAGCCACCAGGCGTGCCCTCTGCCCGAGCAGCTGGGCTCGGGGTCTCGCCCCTGGAGTGGGCCTCAGTGACTGGTGGGAGCTGACGTCGGTGGGCAGCAGACAGAGCTCAGGAGCCCTCTCGTCCTTGGGAGAGGCCAGCACGGTCTGCCCTGAGCATGTGGAGTGGCAGCTTCAGTGTGGAGACAGAACCGCACGCGACTGGTCACTACGGCGGCCCGTGGGCACCGTCTCCTCACAGCCACCACGGGGCAGCGTCGCTTCGAGTCCCCGAAGGACCCATGTCTGGAAAAAGGCTCCTTTCCACTAGTTCACACGGGTTGCCCCTGAGCTAGCAGCTCTCCAAGAGCATGGGGAGCGTGGGTTTATTTTAAAATAAAATATATTTTAAAGGTATTCTCTTACATAAAGAAATTTGAGTTAATCTACAAAGAATACAGGAATCTGTTGTTAAACCTTTCAAGATAAAACATGTTTTTTCTTGTTTTGTAAATGTGAGTATATAATTAATATAATTATTTTGTTTTTAAAGTAGAACTTCCATTCTTCTCCACGCTAAACCTGATTAGAATGCATATGAAAATATAAAATACTGAGCGTTACGGAAGTGCTCCTTTAAAATAGTCTATGATTCTAATCCTTCACATGGGTTATCTGAATAAACAAATAAATATTAAAACTCAAGTGTACGTGAAATAGAATCACTGGGATAATTAGGCAGTTTGTGGAAGAATATTTAGCTTTCAAAAATAATTCACAGAATGATTTCATTGCTCCAGAACTCAGAACTACCTTGTTTTGAAGTACACCTGTATGTTTTAAGGCAAGAATTTTCTGTTACTACCCTCTGAATCTGGGTTCTTAATTTTGTTTTTTCTCGTTTCCAGTCTGTTTCTGAATCATTCTTCATGTAATGTTTCCCTCCATTTTCTTGCCAGGTCTGAAGTGCTTTCTAACCCTGCAACTGTCTTCATGGTTTTCAGGCGATTACTTGTAAGACTTTGGGCCGCATTCTGTAAATATGATGAACTGTGTTTTTGCTGAAGCGCATAATTATCATTGAATTCTAATTTAGGAGGAAGTCTAGTTCATGTCTTTATCCTGTTGCCGTTTTCCTGAATGCCTGGAATTTCATGTATATTTCACAGTTCCTGGGGAAGCTGGAATGTTGA
>PVIC010005668.1:0-56938 GCA_004025085.1 Thryonomys swinderianus | reverse complement strand
GCTCACTATGTAGCCCAGGCAAGCCTCGAACTCAGCAATCCTCCTGCCTCTGTCTCCCAAGTGCTGGGATTACAGGCATGAGCCACCACACCCAGCACTGTGGTATGTGATACCTGGTAGGCATGAGTCATCATGCCTGGTATTGTTGTATATGGTTACCAGGGATCAAACCAGGGACCTTGCACTTGCTAGGCAGGTGCTGAAACTACTGAGCTAAATCTCCAGCCACCTCTGAAAACCTCCACCTATGACCACATAGGCTTTGGGGGACATTTAGGTACAAGCCATAACAATGGATTACATTAATTGATTTTTCAATATTGAATCAGCCTTGTATACCTCCATTAAATCTCATTTAGTCATGGTGCATAATTCTTTTTATACATTGCTTAATTTGACTTGATAATGTTTTTTTTTTTTTTTTTTTTTTTGCTTTTTGAGACAGGGTCTCGCTTTGTAGTTCAGGCTGGCCCTGAGCTCACCATGGTGCCCAGGCAAGCCGCCGCGAACTCAGCAATCCTCCTGTCCCTGCCTCCTGAGTGCTGGGATGACAGGCGTGAGCCACCACGTCCGGCATTGTTGAGTATTTTTGAATCTGTGTTTATCAGATACAGATACAGTAAATCCTGAATTTATGAATGAATTTCATTCCAAGAGAATGTTCATAATCAGATTTGTTCTTAAGAATGACAAAGTGAATCATGTACAACTTTGACACAAATATACAATGTAAAGTATAAATTTTTAAAATCTGAACATCACCACTGCTTTTCCTCTTGCTTCTGGACATCCTGGGCTCTGCCTGAGCACTGTACTGCCATACATGATTGGGCTGTATGGTAAGCAACCAGCAGCAGCACAACTGTAACAATGTTATTGTTTGGTTTTATCCACTACTCATGATAGAACTCAGGGCCTTGCACTAACAAGGCAGGCACAGTGCTACTGAGCTAAATCTCCAGTCCAACTGTGACAACATCAGGCAGATATGTGAGCTACTTCTATGAATGTCTGTAATGCATGGTCTGTTCATATCTGAAAGTTCACAACTCAAGGGCTTATTGTATTCATCTTTAGTTTTCTGTAATACTTTTTATTTGGTTTTGGTATTAGGCTGATGCTGATTTTATCCGAGGTAGAAGTAGTCCCTCTGCATCTACCTCCTGGGAGAGATTCTAGTGACTTGATATGATTTCATTCCTTAAATGCTTGATAAAATTCACTAGTGAGCTTTCATCTAGCTGTGAAATTTTGTTTTGGAAAATTGTTGGTTCAATTTTTTTGATGGATCTACGGTTATTCAAATTGTTTATTTCTTTTTGTTTGAATTTTGGCAGATTATGACTTTAAATAAATTTAGGTTATCAAATATTTTATTATTCATTTATTATCCTTTTAATGTCCATAGGATCAGTAGTGATGTCCTTTTCTCTGATATTAGTATAAAGTGGTGATTGACATGGTGAATATTTAAATTTTGAAAATTTCTTACAATGAATGACACATTGCCATTGATCCCCTTCTCAATATTTTATACACACTTATCCTTCTGTTCTTTTGGGGGGTTGGGGCCATGTCTCCCTGTATAGTTCAGGCTGGCCTTGAACTCACTATGTAGCCCAGACTGGCATTTAACTCTCTATGATCCTCCTGCTCTATCCTCCTGAGTTCTTGGATTACAGGTATATATCACCACACACAGCATTTTCCCTCTGTTCTTACCACCTTCTGAAGTAGTTTTGAAAGTTTACTTGTGTGAGTTTCTTTACAAGATGTTGTAAAACACAGTGAATGCTGCTAAACATTATGGTTTGTCCTCATCCACCTTATTCACTGGATGTGGTACCCTGGAACTTCTGGCTCTTCCCCAAAGGCAAAATGATCTTAAAAGTTAAATGTTTGAATCAATTCAGGACATCAAGGCAGCCATGACAGTGCAAGTAAAGAAATTCATAAAGAGGACTTCCAGAACTGCTTCAGAAAATAGCAAGAATGATGAGATAAGAGTGTTGAAAGTGAGGGACAGTATTTTGAAGGAGATTGTGTCATTTACCATAACAGTATTTTTTTTTTTTGAGACAGGGTCTCGCTTTGTAGCTCAAGCTGGCCCTAAACTCACTATGTAGCCCAGGCAAGCCTCAAACTCACAGCAATCCTCCTGCCTCTGGCTCTGAGTACTGAAATTACAGGCATGAGCCACCACATCTGGCATTGTGGTATTGATTTCTGGTGGGCATGAGTCACCACGCTCAGTATTGTTGTATGTGGTTACCAGGGACTGAACTCAGGACCTTGCACTTGTTAGGCAGGCGCCAGAACCAAGGAGCTAAATCTCCAGTTCCTACTATAACAGTTTTTAAAATTTCCCTGACCAGAGCTGGTTTCCAGGGGAAGTTTCTGCTCCCATAAGTTAAGATTCTCTGTGTTCGTGTTTCTCCAATTTGGAGGGCAGCAAGTTAGCCTGTTATTTTGCTTCTCTGATGAATTACACTTGCTAGGATAGAATGATGAAGTTCAAGCTCCCTACATAGTCACCATTACAAAGTTTTAAATATTTGAGAGGAAAAAACAACTATTTTATTGTTGTATTGGTATAGCTTTGTGATCACCATTAATGTATCATAATCCAACCTCTCTGCTGTCATTGAGACACTTAAGAGATTTTTTTCTTTATTTACCTATATCTCAATATAAAAAACAATTTTGTACAATTAAAATTATTCTTCCTTTAAATTTCCTTTTGTATTCAAAATTCAGATCCATAATCTCAAATACCAAACTCTACCAAACCAGACAAAGAATATACCAAGTAGTAGAGCACTTATCTAGCATTCACCAGGACTTGTCCAATATCACAAACAGAACAAAAGACAACAAAACAACAGAAGCAGGTGGGCCCAGTGGCACGACTGTGCAATCTCAGCACTCTGTGATTTTGAATGGAGGATCACAAATTCAAACTCTGCCTGGGCAACTTAGCAACTTGTGAGATCTTGTCTCAAAAAAAATGAAAAATTGGGGCCGGAGAATTAGCTCAGTGGTTCCAGCGCCTGCCTCGCAAACACAAGGTCCTGAGTTCGATCCCGGTAACCACATAGAATGCTGGGCGTGGTGACTCATGCCCACCAGCCATCAATACCACATTACCACAGTGCCAGGCGTGGTGGCTCATGCCTGTAATCCCAGCACTCGGGAGGCAGAGACAGGAGGATTGCTGAGTTTGAGGTTTTCCTGGGCTACATAGTGAGCTCAGGGCCAGCCTGAACTACAAAGTGAGACCCTGTCACAAAAAAAAAAAAAAAAGAAAAATTGGGCTGGGGAAACGTGTGTCAGTGCAAAGCCCCAGTTTTGATCCCCACTACCACAAACAAAGAAAACCAAAAAACTACAAAGACACACACAAGACAAATTACAAACAAACAAAACAATAGTATTAAGGATTGGATTCATGGGATGAAAGTATATAGGATTTCTTATTTCCACAGCCACAAGTCTTCACATTGAATGAACTGGAAAATTTCTGAGAAAAGTTCAGCTTTATTGGAAACTGTCTGTTTAAATAACTGAAGTCACAATCTCCCTTGGCTATCTTTTTGTTAATTGAATTCTTTATTGGTACATTTTATATACAGTTTACAATCACACTCAACATTGGGGAATTTGTACCAGTACATGACATGAGTTTTCATTTTTACCCATATCCCCACCCACCCCACAACCCCCCACCCCCTATATACATGTGCTTTCTTTTTCTTTTTAAATCGCATTTATTATTTCCCTCATTACTTTACCCTACCACTTCCCTTTGAATATTTCCTATTTCATAAAATCTATCACACACTCTAGAACACTTTACATCTACAGGTTCTCGTACCAGAGAAAAGATACAGTATTTACATATCTGTGGGACCTATTTATTTCACTTATTAGTGTGTCTTCAAATGAACACTCCCTCGGCTATCTTACTCATCTGGTTCCACCACTCTGGAGACTGAGGTGGAAGAATCTCGTGAACTCATGAGTTGAAAACCAACCTGCATACTGGAACCCCAATTTTAAAAAATAAAATAAAATAAATCCTGAAACTGAGCCTCTGTTGAAAGATTTCCAGTGGGCATTTCTAATATGCATGTCTCCTTAAATGGTGACCATGCAAAGTTCAATCAATTTCTACAACTTATTCTAAGGTATGCAACATAAGCCTCCCTTCTGTTTTAACCATACTAAAATTCTATCATGGGAAGGTGCCACGTGTAACTTGCCGGTACAGTGTAAGCTTCCTCTACTGAAAGTGCTGTTACAGGCGGTGGTGGGTTGAGTGCTTCTGATGTACTGGTACAGCACGTATTTGGCGCCCCCTACCGTCCCCTTTGTGCACCTCCTACTCTTTGCTCCTCTTCACGCTTCCTTTTTTTGTTGTTGTTTATTTGTTTGTTTTTGAGACAGGGTCTTGCTTTGTAGTTCAGGCTGGGCCTGAGCTCACTATGGAGCCTAGGCAAGCCTGGAACTCAGCAATCCTCCTGTCTCTGCCTCCCGAGTGCTGGGATTACAGGAGTGAGCCACCACGCCCGGCAACGCTTCCTTTTTATAAGGCTCTCCCATGCCCCTTAAAGAAAACCTGGTTGGAACAAAATGATTACTAATAGCATATGACTATTTCCATTTTAAAAAGAAACCATAGAGTGACACCTTGGAGTGAAATGTTAAAGGCATAAGATCAGATGAAAAAATTGAAATCACTCAAAATATAAGAATAACATTCTGTAAAATGGAAAAAAAATTAATTATTTTCCTTTTTAATTGAACAACTCATAACCTGGAAAGTGAGCAGAATGAAAAAAAAATTCAAATGACTAAATGTTTAAAAACATCATCATGTGGACTATGTGGTGTGGAGAGAGTGATTTTGCTGTCAGTCACTTTTATGAAAAGTATTTGTAAATTTGCTATTACATTTTAAAGTTAAATACACATAAATAAGTTGTCCATATAGAAAGTTAAAACATTACAGACAAAGCTAAGGGCCCCAAGGAGCACTACTCTCACCTAATCCTGCTCTCTCCCCTGCTGTCCACAGATAATCATTCTGACATTTATCTATTCCTTTTAAAACACCTTTAGCTTGGGCCAGAGATTTAGCTCAGTGGTTCTGGCGCCTGCCTAGCAAGCGCAAGGTCTCAGGTTCAATCCCTGGTAACTATATACAATACCGGGCATGGTGACTCATGTCCACCCCTAATCAGGACACATACCACAATGTCGAGTGTGGTGGCTCACACCTGTAATCCCAGTACTCGGGAAACAGAGGCAGGAGGATTGCTATGAGATCGAGGCTTGCCTGGGCTACATAGTGAGATCAGGGCCAGCCTGAACTACAAACTGAGACCCTGTCTCAAAAAAAAAAAAAACCCAAAAACAAAAAAGCCAACTTTATCTGGGCATACTGGCACATACACACAACCCTAGCATTCTGAGAGAATGAGGCAGGAGGATCAAAATCTGATTCCAGCCAGGGCAGTTCAGCAACTTTTAAAGACCTGTATCAAATTTTTTTTAAATGAGGGGGTGCAGACTCTGGATTCAATCCCCAGTACAGGGGACCAGCTGGGGGACTTTACTGTCATACAATCAACTGCATATATTTAAAATGTACAGTTTGATAAATTTTCCCATGAAACTACCACCATAAGCATGATGATTAATGCACTGGTAATCTCCTAAAGTTCACTGATTTCTCTATACAATCCAGCCTTCCTTCCTCACCTTCAATTCTGGACATCTATTAGTACATTTCCTGTCACTATCATTTGTGTATCTGTAGATGTAGAAAGTGGAGTCATGGAGTAGGTACTTTTGTTTTCTGGCCTTACTCTGTGCATAAATATTTTGAGATTCATTTGTACTGTGATTCAAAGGTATACCCTCTTCCAGCTTACTTGTTTTATTCCATTTTAAAGCTATCCTGCATGTGAAAAAAAATCATCTGTTTGTGGATATATGGGTTGTTTCTAATTTGGAACAATTATGAAGAAAGCTTGAAAGGTCTATACCTGTTCAGTAGAGATATAATTTTTTTCCTGAATATTTTTGATCTGCAGCAGGTTCAATTTGCAGATGTAGAAGCCACTGACACAGAAGGCCTCTGTCTTGCCATTCCTCTCCTCCAAGTTTGGGGCAATTGCTTTAATTAACTTTACCCCTGCATACATTACAATTGTTATTCATACACTATTGCTATTTCACTTGAAAATTCATTTTTTTGAATACTAAGATTTTTTTCCTATTTACTCACATAATTGTCATTTCTGGTGCTCTTCCTTCCTCCGGTAGATTCAAATTTCTACTGAACACCAGTTTCCATTTTCCTGATGGACTTCTTTGAGCATTTCTTACAATGCAGATCTGCTGGGGATTAGCTTTTTCAGTGTTTTTGTATGTCTGGTTAGACCATTACCTAATATTCACTTTTGGAAGAGGTTTCTGCTGGATATGCAATTTTAGTTGGACAGAGTTTCTTTTTAATTTTTCAGAAATATTGTTCCACTGTCACCTCTCTTGCCTGAATCCTGATGGGAAATCTGCTGTCATCCTTGCTTTTGTCTTGCTGTAGTGTTTTTTTTTTCCTATAGCTGCACTGAAATTTTATTTTACCCACGGGTTTAAGCAATGTGATTATGCTATGTTTTAGCTATTTTAAAAAATCTTTTTCAGCATTAGAGATCAAACTCTGGGCATTTTACATGGTAGACAACTGGTCTACTACTGAGTTATACTTCAGCCCAGTTCCCCTCTCCTCTTCTGTCCTGTCTTGTCCTCTCCTCTTCTTCTTCTCTTTTCTTCTCCTCTTCTCTTCTTCCCCCCTCTCTTTTTTTCTTCTTCCCCTCTTTCCCATTTTCTTTCCCCTTCCTTCCTCCCTTCGCCTCCTCTACCTCCTCCTTCTCTTATTCCTTGTGTTTAAGCTTCATAGAGATATTTGAGTTTTTCATTACACTTTGAAAACTTGACTATTACATCTTTAAAGTTGTTTTGTTTGAAGCTCTTACTAAGTCATCCAGACTGGCTTTGAGATTGAGAGATCAGGGCATCTTCCTGCCTTAGCCTCTTCACTAGTTGAAATTGTAGGCATATATCACATCTAGCTATTTCTTCAAACTTTTTTGTCTTTCTCTCTTCCCTTTGCTGGGATTTATATTATATGTATATCAGGATTCCCAAAATTGTTCTACAGTCCCTTTAATTTTTTTTTTTTTTTTTGAGACAGGGTCTCGCTTTGTGGTTCAGGCTGGCCCTGAGCTCACTATGTATCCCAGGCAAGCCGCCAGGAACTCAGCAATCCTCCTGTCTCTGCCTCCCGAGTGCTGGGATTTCAGGCGTGAGCCACCACACCCGGCACTGTGGTATGTGGTATTGATGGCTGGTGGGCATGAGTCTCCATGCCCAGCATTGTCTGTGGTTACCGGGGATTGAACTCAGGACTTTGTGCTTGCGAGGCAGGCGCCGGAACCATTGAGCTAAATCTCCGGCCCAACAGTCCCTTTAATTTTCTAAAATTATTTTTCTGTCTTAGTTGAATTTCAGTATCTTCATTGCTATGACTTCTCTCTCTCTCTCCTGGTGGAGGAAAGATGCCATGCCCCTTTAAGAAACCATAGTGAGCCTAGCGTGGTGGCTCACGCCTGTAATCCCAGCATTCCGGAGGCAGAGACAGGAGGATTGCTGAGTTCGAGGCTTGCCTGGGCTACACAGTGAGCTCAGAGCCAGCCTGAACTACAAAGCGAGACCCTGTCTCAAAAAAAAAAAAAAAAGAACAAAAGAAACCATAGTGATGCACAAATACAGATGACGCAAGTGACACAGATGATGCAGACCAATCATACACTGCTAAATGCTGCTTCCACCCTTGCACCTAACCATACCCCGCTATGAGCACTGCTCCCTCCCTCTCATCCAATCACATCCCAAACTGCCCTATATAAAATGCCTGTAAATTCCATAATAAAGGGGAGAAGTTTCTCAACTGACACAATTCTAGGAGTTGTGATTCCACGTCCCCGTTCACCCTCCCGAGGTTGTCGGACAGCACCGGTAACCGGCCTAGGCTGGATGACACCTCTGCCTCCCAACTGCTGGGATTACAGGCATGATCCACCACACCCAGCACTGTGATCTGTGGTACTGATTGCTGGTGGACATGAGTCACCATGCCTGGTATTGTTGTATGTGGTTACCGGGGAACAAACTCAGGATATTGCACTTGCTAGACAGGCACCGGAACCACTGAGCTAAATCTCCAGCCCTAGATCTAATTCTTTTTGTCTTAGATTCTTTGCAAAATTAAAAGCAAAGTGGTAACGATCTTTACTTTGGCCTGGTTCTTTTTTTTTTTTTTTTTTGAGACAGGGTCTCGCTTTGTAGTTCAGGCTGGCCCTGAGCTCACTGTGTAGCCCAGGCAAGCCTCGAACTCAGCAATCCTCCTGTCTCTGCCTCCCGAGTGCTGGGATTATAGGCATGAGCCACCACGCCCGGCGAATAGGGGCTTTTTATCTATTGCTTGGTATAGCTCTCTGCTTTGTAGTTTTTGCAATATATAAACAGTTTAATTGAATTTGTTTCTTTCTAGATTGTTTCCTTGCTGCAGATGGGCCCGTCCCTAATGGATATTGTTGCTACGTGCAAAAGATTTTGCCACTGGTGTTTGATATGTTCTTCCAACAAGCTCTATTCATTTATTAGTTTTAGTCATTTCTTCTCACTTGGATCTCAACCCACCTTCTTGTCTTAGCACAGAATGTGTTCTAAATGACAATTTGTTAAATTTTTGAAATGATTGATGAGGGTGTTGATTCCTGAATCACCAACTTGAGCCTGTCCCCTGCGTCCTAAAGTACAAAGCACAGGAAACCACACTTGTGTGTGTAGATCAAGTCACTGATAATGCAAGGTTTTCTTTACATTGGCCCTTTCCTTCCAGTGGTAATAACCGAAACAAGCACAAAGAGAAATCTCCTATAGCTGATTTTAGTTAGTTTGGGTTTAGAGGGGATTTTTTTTTTTCCAGTGCTGGGTCTTAACCCAACACTTTACATACTGGACAAGTTCTCTACCACTGAGGTACACTTCCAGCTACGCTGGAGTTCACCTCTTTGGATAGATTTCTTCTCAAAAACTGGAGGAAAATTATAGTACAGGTACAAAGGCATTCACTAAGAAAGCAGTTGAGGAACAGTGAAGTGCAGGGTGACCCAAGGTCAAGGTGCCAGGAATACCTGTGAGGTGGACACAAGGATCCAAGTGGGGGTTTGGGGAAAAGCTCCCCTTGCAACCAGTCCATCAGCACCTCCTGTCCCTCCTCCCTTCTCTGTCTCCTCACTTCCCTAGCCAGGCCAATCTAAGTATGAGTAGCAATCGCTTTCTGAGAGCCACACCTTCTCAGGCTTATGGAACATAGCTCATACTTCCAGTGAGTAGACATTTCAAAGCAAATTCTGAGTAAGCCCGAGAGACTTCATTTCTTGTAGAAGTGCCCTTCAGAAGCAAGAAGGAGAGATACCTTCAAGAATTATTCATGCTTAAATGGTGAGCCTCTGACAGACAGAAATCAAAGCACCAAAACAGGCAATTTTTTGGCTGTGATAGTGCACACCTGTAATCCCAGAGCCCAGGATGCTGAGGCAGGAGGGTCACACCGAGTTCAAGGCCAGCTTGGGCTACATAACAAGTTCAAGGCTAGCCTGAATTAAAGAGTAAAACCTTGTCTCAATAAGTAAAAACAGGGGCAGGAATTTAGTTCAGTGGTGCTGTGCCTGCTGCACAAGTGCAAGGCCTGAGTTTGATCTCTGGTACCAGAAAAAAAAAAATAGAAACAAAACAAAAATTCCAGATAATGGGAGTTAGAAAAAAAATTCTAACTTCTTTAACATTTTAGTCCCATTAATATTTTTCAGTGCACCTTTTCAGATCATTTTTATATTTATGCAAATTTGTGAAGCAATGTCTCTAAAAATAAATGTTCAAGAAACCAACAAGCCTGGGAATGTAGCTCAGTGGCACAGTACCTGCCTGGCAAGCTCGAGGCCCTGAGTTTGAGTCCCAGTACAAACAAACAAAAAGATGTTAACAAAAGAATACTTAAAATTTTCTGCTCTACATTTACCCATACTTGGGCCCTACATTTCCTCCTTTCTCTTCCACCCTCCACACACAGCTGACCGATTAATGTCCAAAAAGCACTAGTTTCTCATAACACATTTCAAAAACTAGCTTCCCGGCTTTTCATTATCTAAGGACTAATTCAAATACTTTTTTGCCTGGCATGCAAGGCTCTCTACAATATAGAGATTCCTAAGTGTTTCTTTTTACCTCATCTCTTCCATCGCCTGCTCTGTGCTCTTAAACTAGTTATCTGAAGAACTACTCCCACCCCTAGCAGAGGTCCTGCGTCACTGGGGCTCCTGGGCTCCGAGGCTGGGACCAAATCATCTGCTGCCCCCTGACGTCAGGGATCATGGGTGATGTGGTTCACCATCTAATCTCATGAAGTAAGGGAGACTCTGTCTTAGTTACTTTTCTTCTCTTGCTGAAACAAAATATCCAAAACCCACCAGTCAAGGGAGGAAAGGTCTATTTAGCTCACAGTGGATAGAAGTTTGAGTCCATAATCGGCTGGCTCCAAGGTAGGGTGGCATCACAGACAGAAATCACAGAGGAAAGCCACTTTATGGTGGGCAGAAGGTACCAAAGCAACAAGGGATAAGACAAGCTTCTTTTAAATGTCTCTTATATTGTATCCAGGCTACTGGGACTAGGCAGTGCCAAAGCAATCAGCACTTCTTCCTCTTCCGTGGAGTGTTTCAGACACTAAAATGTCGCTCTTAAGAGTGCCACGGCCCCTGAATAACTAAACAGATAGGCAAGGGCACAAAACAATCTTCTGGTGGCCAGAAGGTGTGTAGACATTTGCTGCTGCCTGCACTTCTCAGGGCTTTTAGCCAGTTAATTCTGCACACTAACAGGCTGATGGCAGTAGACACTAAATACTGTTATTGTTATAGCTCTTAAATTTTGTATTTCCATTTCAAATGAAGGCAGATATGGACTACTGGTTACGCTTCAGAGATTAACAGTAAATTTAGCTAGGTGTGGTGGCTCACTCCTGTAATCTCACCGTTTGGGAGGCAGAGGCAAGAGGATTGCTGAGTTCAAGGATAGTCTGGGCTACATGGTGAGTTCAGGGCCAGCCTGAACTATAAAGCAAGACCCTGTCTCAAAAAACTAAAAAAACAAAAACAAAACAAAATGTGAACTTCGTATAATATTTACGCTTGACAATAGTTCAAATTCAGCAATATTAAATATAATCTTCATAAACAATCCCTGTCAGTCTTCACTTAAGCAAAAGATTTTAAATTCGACTAAATTAAATCTTAATAATAAAAAAATAAGTTAATTGGGCCGGAGATTTAGCTCAGTGGTTCCAGTGCCGGGCGCGGTGGCTCACGCCTGTAATCCCAGCACTCGGGAGCAGAGACAGGAGGATTGCTGAGTTCAAGGCTTGCCTGGGCTACATAGTGAGCTCAGGGCCAGCCTGAACTACAAAAAGAAACCCTGTCTCAAAAAAAAAAAAAAAAAAAGTTAATTCGCATTCTGAGAACACTCAAAGATTTTTTTCTTTTTCCTCTTAGAGGCCAAGTGAGCCAGTCAGTGATCCTTCTCCTTTGTGTAACTCTCACCCTGGAGGTCAGGCAGTAGCTAAAGCCACAGAAACATCAGAATACTACACGAAGTATTAGCGTGTGCCATCATGCAGCGGCCGGGTCCGCCTCAAGATTAGGAAACTGTTTAATATCAGATCGCCGGCAGGCGTCTCGGCCCAGGCCTGTGTGAAGAGAGAACCGGTGTCCCAGCCGACGGCGCGACTGGGGAGCCAGGAAAGTCACCCCGGCGCCCTTGCAGCCGTTTTCCAAGGCTACGGATCGCCTCGGAGTCGGTCCGGGGCTGCGGTCGCTGGAGCCTGCAGGGTGACCTGCGCGGGGCAGGCGCGCGCTTGGGCGCTCTGCGGACACCCGGGACCCACCCTGCGCCTCTGCAGGGAGGCGGGGGCGACGCCGAGCAGGGGCTTTGCTAACTGCCAGGGCAGGAAGTGAGCTCGAGGAAGAAGCAGCTGAGACCCGGGACGATCCGCAGGAGGAGGAAGAGGAGGAGGAGGAGGAGGAGGAGGAGAGAGAAGCAGGGCGTGCAGAGCCGAGGAGGTTCCTCCCGGCGCGGCCGCACCGCAGGACCTCCAGTCATCCGGCCCGGCTCTCCTACCCGGTCCCGGAGGCCACTCGGCCCGGTTCGGGCGCCGGTCTGCCCTCTTCCCGCCCTCATGGCTTCTCCCAACGACCCTCTGCGCTCAGGTAAGGTGACACCGCGCCGCACCCTCACCTGGAGCGGGGTCAGCGGGCCGGGAACTCGTGGGGCGCGCGGCTGTGCGGGACGCTTGTGCTTGAACCGCAGGACGCGGAGACCCCAGCCAGACTCGGGCCGGGCGGAGCAGCTGGGATGTCCCCCACCCCCGGCCACGCTGTGAGCGGCTACCGGCGCCGCGCTCGACCCCCGCACCCGCGTGCACCCGGCCGCTTTGTTCCGGGCGCGGGATGCCAGGTTGAAACAAGTCGCACCAACCCCTGGCAGAGAAGAGCGCAAGGGGTATACTTGGTGTTTCCCCCCCGCCCCCGCACCGTCTCCCTGGTTTCCAGCTTTAGTGACTTCTGGATTCTCTTCCTCCCTGGTCTTGCACTTTTGTGAATGTTGGGTCCCCACCCCCACCCCAAGCTGTTTCATAAATCAGTACCACGGAACCGAGAGGCCGAGCACAACCGTGGAATCCCCACCTGTGGAGGCCTTTGGTTAGAATAGCTTCTACTGCTGTCCTTGTTTTAAAATACTGTGCGTTCGTACCTGAGGCCAGTATCTAGATTTTTCTTTCATCTCTCACCTGGATTTTAAATACTTTTTAGAATTCACCTTTTAGGAATTCTCTCTCCCATTACCTACGTGCAAACTCCGTGAATGTTTGTGGGATACACGAGTGAATGACTGGTGCGTCGCTCAGGTGCGCTGGGGCTGCACCTGGTTTTATTGAGGTTGGACGTGCGGGAGAGTGGCCAGCTGAAGGACATGCAGCTGTGCGGATAGACGTGTTTCCTATTTCATTTCTGGAGCCCGGGCAGGAACAGAGTCGCACTGTTCCAGCGCAAGTTTTGTCATGAGAACGTAGGAGGAGACAATGCGTCTAGAGGTGGTCAGAAGATTAAACCCTACAGCTACCTTGGCATTGTTATGTGGGGGAGGGGCGGGTGTTGTGACTTCGTAAAAGACTTAATTCCTCAGGTGGGCCTGGTAAAGATTTTGTCGATGGGAGATGGAAAATGAATTGTCCGAATGTCCCTCCTTACCTTTTTTTTTTTTTTTGAGACAGGGTCTCGCTTTGTAGTTCAGGCTGGCTCTGAGCTCACTATGTAGCCCAGGCAAGCCTCGAACTCAGCAATCCTCCTGTCTCTGCCTCCCGCGGATTACAGGCGTGAGCCACCACGCCCGGCCCCTCCTTACCTTTTGTTTGAAATGTAGCTGGGACATCAAAGGGGAGCTCCTTCCTTCAGCCTCTAGTGCATCCACCTCTGCTGAGACCCTACTGACAAGGCGTGAAGTCGTTTGGACTCGATTTCAGTAACGGTGGTCTCGGATATCTTTTAAAAAGGTCTTAAGAGATTCACCCGGTGGGAGCACAGTGAACTCTGCCTGGGGCCCCCTGAATCAGCAGCGCCAGAAGAGATGGGGGCTGGGAACCCACTCAGCAGTGATCTCAGTGATAAAAAGCCTGTGTGAGTTAAGAATTTGAGGACGGTTGCCAAAGATGGTCACCTGGGGAGATCCCAGGTGACTGTAATAGCAAAGGATTTGGAATTCCTGCCTTTTCAGTCCACATGGTCCAGCCGAAACAGATGCCCACAACCTGGAGTGAAGGTACCTGAAGCCCGAGCACAGGAGGAATGGTGTGACCACAGTGTATGACAGGAGAGGATTAAAGGGGCACATTGGTCTCTTTGACTTTAGGAGACAGAACCCAAACCTGTAGGTGGATCTTTGGGTAGAGCTAGACCTGCAGCCCCGGAAAGAGGAGGGACAGCCTGTGTCACCTGGCCCAGGCGAAAGGCTTCACAGGTTCTAGAAGATGGTTTCAGTGTCCCTTCACACTCTGAGGTTCTATCATCAACCAAATGAAGTTCCTCTGCTAACGCACACCCAGTTTCCCCTTCCAAACATTTTGTTCCATTTTTGCAACCCACAAGAAACCTATGTTACTTCCATCTCTGCCACAAAATCTTGGAAGGTCCCAGTGGACCTAGGAAATGGCATTTTCACCACTCCACTCGGGATTTGTTACGACACTCTCCCTTTGAGCCTCACTCCTCCCACCTGGTGTTTTACACTCAGGCTTGCCTGCCGCCAATTCGTTTGAGCAAAGGTGGTCGGTCAGAGTGATCTCTGCAGAACAAGTCAGATCCTGTCATCTCTCAGCTTAGAGCCACTTCTGACAAGTCCTTCGTCCTTGAGTGGTTCCCACGGTCTGTCGGATGGATCTGGACCTTTCCCTTAGCCACTCACCTAGTGCCTGCTTCGGCCCTCTGTGCTCTGCAGGGCAGCCACACAGCCTCCCACCCTTCTGTCTTCTGGCCTTTGCATAGGGTGTTCCCTCTGTCTGGAGTGCTACACACACACACACACACACGGGACTTTAGCTCAGAGATGACCCAGCCCCAGCTCCATGCAATGCACCCTCAAACGTCCCTTTTCTGACACTTGTCACTGTTGCAGGTGTGATTATTTGGCCAGTGTCACTTTCCTTCATTAGAGCATAAACTCCTTGGTGGAGACCATGTCTCCTCTGCTTTTAGCTTGATTCTATCACCTGGCCCAGTACTTAGCATGTACTAACCTCTGTATAAGTACTTATCTCCTCCATGAACGAGTGGAAGGTACAAAATCTAACCAAATGGGGAAAAATCATTCTTCCCATATTGGGATCTTAAAAGTTTACTTACTGAGTTAGTTGTGTCCACTTAAGTTTACTTCGTAAAGTTTTTTTAGGTACAGACGTTATTGTTATGAGGTTAATTAAAATTTAACTTTTTACATTAAGATTCCCAAGACTGTTGAGGTCAAAGGGAAGGAAATGGGTGTGCTGGTTTTTACTGGGCCAGTATTATCTGTCAGATGTGGGTAAAAACTGGTCCATTTGTGTTCATAAAGGGGTAATAAAAAAATACAGTGAATGCATAAGTTAAAAATTTATTATAGTAAAATACGCACTGCCATTAATTACCTCAAAATATTTTCCCTTGCTTTAAACACACATTCTGTCATGGCTGCTACTTTCTGAAGCAGTTCTGGAAGTCCTCTTTTGTGAGTAGTTTACAGGGGTGATCAAAAATACAGTAAATGTGGGGCCAGAGGGTTAGCTCAGTGGTTCCAGCACCTGCCTCACAAGCGCAAGGTCCTGAGTTTGATCCCCGGTAACCACATAAAATGCTGGGTGTGGAGACTCACACCCACCAGCAATTGATACCACATACCACAGTGCTGGGTATGGTGGCTCACGCCTGTCATCCCAGCACTCAGGAGGCAGAGACAGGAGGATTGCTGAGTTCGAAGCTTGCCTGGGCTACATAGTGAGCTCAGAGCCAGCCTGAACTACAAAGCGAGACCCTGTCTCAAAAAAAAAAAAAAAACAGTAAATGCTGCTACTGAGTGCCATCAGTAGAAAGGAGAGCTTGTGAAAACATTACATTGCATCCTCACCTGCCTTCATTAGACCTGGCACTATTCTGACAATTTCTGACTCTTCTCCAAAGTCAGAATGTCAAAGGTGAACATTTTGAATCTCTTCAGGACATCGAGGCAGCTGTGATAGTGTAACTAAAGACACTCACAAAAGAGGACTTCCAGAATTGCTTCAAAAAGTGGCAAGAGTGTTGAGTTCTGTGTCACAAACAAAAGGGAGTATTTTGAGGGGGATTAGGGGCCATGTGTTTTACTATAACGCTTTTTAAATAAAGTAAACATTCACTGTTTATTTTGACCAGGCCTCTTAGCGTCCCTTTGAGTCTCCTCTCAAGTCCCTTTGTCTTATATTAAAGACAACAAACCAGGAGGCTCTGAGGCTCCAGATGGAGGAAAGGGACACTTGGGAGACTGTTGAAGGGGACACAGCCACATAGCTCTCCCTTGTCCTGGGCAGCATGGCTGCTCCCTGGGAGCCTGGCCTTGGTCACCAGTCCCTCATGGCCCCTTTGGGTTATTGCACCTGTCACTGGCCCTTCGGAGTCTTCCTATGGGTAGTCATGGATTTGAAGTGGCACAGGGCGTAGCACCGGGGACTAAACAGTGAGCCTCTTCTAGGAGCATCTGTATGTCCAGAGCTGGAATGAAAATGGTAGTAACAACATATAATCCTTCCTTCCTTCTTCCCTCTTTCCTTTCCCTCCCTGTGGGGTTCCCAGTGTTTCCTTCACTTCACTGCTTTACAATCCTTCTACTTACTCACTTTTCTTCTCTCTACTGGACTTGTGGCTTAATCTGCTCTCAAGTCCCTCTGTGTCCTCTGTCCTCTCTTCCCTGCTCCTCCTCAGTCTGCTCCTTGTCACTCTGCTGACAAAGCTGCCCTCCGGAGAAGGTGATGGAGGACTCCACTTGAAAGAGGAGAAGGTCCTCACCGGCAACAAGGCAGCCTTCCTGAGCTTATGTGATCCTCAGGGGGCTCAGGAGACCAAGGCTTCTTTATAACCAGTGGTGAAGACAGCTGGGGTCAAAAGAGAACTACGGTTAAGAAAAAAAGAACGTAACTTTAACTCTGAAATCATAAGTTCAAAGAGTTGTTTTTAAATCTTCACTAAAAAGCACAAAAGGTTCCTCTTTTTTGGCTCACAGAGCCTTGGAAAGCTGGAAGGTCCCGCACCTCCTGTCTTTGTTGTCTCTGAAAGGAGATGTTTGAACTTTCTCTGAGAAACTGCTTCTACGAACTTCAGCCCCTCTGTAATATGTCAAGGGAAATGGCAGCGTATGAGGCTGCCCTGGGAAGGCTGCTGATGTTCTTTGTGCAAAGGCTGCAGCACGTGGTGTGCAATCCCTGTGCCCGTGACTGGTTCCATGTAGAGTTTTGGGTATCTGGGCTTCAGAGGAGCAGGTGAGGCTGTGGATTTAGAGTTGACTCAGGAATGATGCAGGCTTTGGCAGGGTGGAAGTGGAGCCAGCGTGGGGTGAGCTTATTCCACAGGTGGGAAGGACATGGATAGAGATGAGAAGGGAGATTTCAGGGCTTGAATTGTGTCCTGCCCCAAAAAGATACATTGAAATCCTAACCCCAGGTACCTGAGAATGTGACCTTATTTGGAATTCACTGTAGTAAGGTATTTCTAACTCTCCCACTAGAAGTGTAGGCCCCATGGCACCCCATGTCCCATCTGATACCATAGCCTTACCTGGGAGCTCAGCCTACTGTCACCTGGGGATTGTAAAAGAAGCACTTTAGACCTTTAAATAATTTTATTTTGCACTTAATAGTATTGTAAACATCAACTATAAGGTCTCTAGCAAGACTTTAGGAAAACTTTATTTCTCTGCCAAATAACTTCTGGGCCCGTGGGAATAATAAACGTAGTTCAGCTTGAGCTAAAAGAGCTGCCAGACTTGGGCATGATGACATAGGCCTGTTATCCCAGCATTCTAGGAGGCTGCAGCGGGAGGATTTCTAGACCAAGCCTAATTTCAAAGTAAATAGTAAAAAAGCCCAGGTATGTAGCTCAGTGTAGAGGTCCTGGGTTCACTACCCAGTACTACCACCACCAAAAAATAAAAATAAAAATCTGCTGGGAAAAAGCACTGGATCAGATACAGTGTGTGGAGTGCTGTAGTGGGCTGCAGCACTGTCACCTTGGCAGTAACATGCAGGTATTCAGTTCAGAGACTGCCATACAGCAAAGGCCAGTTCCACCAGGAGCTTATGCAGTGAAAAGAAGAAAAGCCCTGGACAGAAATGCCTCTAGTACAGTTTAAAAGCACAGTGCCTTTCCTGAGCTCCTCCTTCCTGGCCCCACTGATGCAATTTAAAAACCAAAGCTTCTGAATCCTACCTGTCCCTCACTTCTTCGGCTCCTTTTATCTCCAGAGATGTCAGGCTGCGGCAGGGAACTTTGGGCTCCAGCCCCACCATCTTCTGTCTGTGTCTGCATGCGACCTCACAGCCCTCCAGGTGTGCCGAGGCCAGAGACAGCACAGAAGCGTGGTCCCATTCTGAGATGGCAGTTTGGTAACCTGGGTTTCTGAATGTGGATGGACCGGAATCACCAATGACCAGTGTTGGCCAAGTGCAACAACCAGAGATCGGTCACAGCACTGGGCTGCTCTAAGGTTCATAGGTTTGCCCAGTGTCACAGCACTAGGCTGGACCAAAGTCATAGGCTTGTCCAAGGTCACAGCAGTGGTCCTATTCAAGGGCAGCCCTAGCTCTCTGTGATGTGCCTGTGAGGACCCAGGTCTCTCCTACCTGTTCCTAATGTTCCATCCTCTTAACTGCCTGTTTGCTCCTCACTGCTGATTTTAGTTTGGCTCCTCCTTTCTGAGCTATCTCTGTTTCCCTCCCTTGTTAGCCCCCCCCATACTCCTTTTCCTGCAGGATGTAAACCTAACTTGCCACGGACACTGTGGGCAGTGTCTGCACAGGATGCTGCCGGGCGTTTACAACTCCCCACCCTAGCAGCTCCTCCGCTATCTAGTTCCCTGCCATCCCAAAGTGTTGACTCCTGTTAAAACCCCACAATGCTGAATACTAACATTTATCATCTAGCTGCATCAGAGAAGGTGGAGTACTTGAGAAGAGGCTGTGACAGATGAAAAGAGGGGCTTGAGACGACTTGGTGGTGGCTTCTATCACCATTGCCTCAGAGCAGACCAGCATGTGAGAATCCTGGGAAGAAAAGGCTAGAAAACCAAGTGCAGTCTGTCTCACTATGAAGGCATGCTTGACACGTGGTCGCTCTCCTCTCTCAGCCTCTTCCTGTGCTGTTCTGCCTTGAATGCTCTCTCATCCAGGTGCTGTCTCCTTTGGAACATCCTTTGGGACACAGGCATCTGCTGCTGTGCAGGCTATATCCTTTCAGGGGATATTCTAGATCCAAACCTTGATAGTGTTCCACTAAGCTGGGAAGAAATTCCATTCCACTCTCAGTCTGGACCCTGTGCTCTTCCTCTGAGTCACAGAAGAAAAAGAGGCTAACACAGTAATTGGAAAAACTAGCATTTCAATTTGTCTGGCATTGGGTAGGTATTGCTTTCCTGTGTCCAAGCTGGAGAAGTCCCTAGAGACCTGGTAGCTTTCTGTTTCCATACCAGACACCATGCACCGGTCCTCAGGGATCCCCAGAGGTTAACCCGCTCTGTGTTTTCTACAGAGCGGTCCTGCTACCCTGAGCTCTCCCAGAACCAGGCCACAGTCCCCCTTATGGAGGAGCACTGGCAAAAGCTCTCTCCTCGAGCCCACTTAATGACTGAAGGCTGTCATAAAACAGAAATACTGGCTTCACATAGCTTCTCCTTCTGACATTGTCAACACCTGGTGGAGAGAAAGATGCAAAACCACGCCTGCTGTCAGCAGAGGAGCACTGAGAAGAACAAAGAGATTACTATGAATTGTCCCGTGGTGCTTATCTGGATCCTTAACACGTTGCTTAGACATAAGGCCAAGTCCATAGTAGGTACTTAACAAGGGTCTGGATGAAAAGTGAGCATTAAAACTTGGCTGTTTCAGTTTATACACTGAACACATCTGAAAGACTCCACTCAAATAGATTTAATCATCATTCAGATGCTTTCCTGGCAGATGTCTTATAAAACACCTCCGAGAAGGGGAGCTTTTTCTAATGAGTACAAGTTCATTCAATCCTACTGTTGGTCCTGACAGAGGTCTGCACTTTTTTCTATATTTTCTCATTCAGTTCCTTAAATGGAACAAGTTGATCAAGCATAAAATGTTGAGAAGTCAAGGTCACTAGTTTGAGTATTGACATGAAGTACATCAAGAAGTGTATTTTCAGATGATTTTTTAAAACAAATTTATAGAGACTAAGTTAAATCTTTCCTACCCAAAGATATTCAATGCAGATGTTAAAGTCATGCTTAACAGGATGTTAAACAGCATGCTCTCTGTATAATTTATGATTAGTTGTTGTTCTATTTGTGAGTTATTTTGAAGTAAACTATTCCAAATACAACAGTTTTTTTTGAAATAAGGCTTCTTTTAATCTCTTCCTTGGTTAAGTTTGAACCTCCCTCTCTGATGGAAGAATATTAATGATTGAGAGAGAACATTTCTCTGACCTGAACGAAGTAGCTCTGATCTATATGAAGACAGTATCAAAAAACCCATTTGTGCTTTTACATTAAACAAAACACTCTCCCTTTGTTTTTTTCCCATAGATCACATGGCTAAGGAGCCAGTGGAAGACACAGATCCTAGCACTTTCTCTTTTAACATGGTAAGTTATACATGTTCTGTTCGTAGCAAAACCCCTTGTTTGGCTTTTTTCTCTTGGTTACTTCGCATTTTCCTTGCTGAAATTTTTCACAAGATCAGAAATCCAAAGTAAGATTTCCTGTCTTCATCTGATGTTCTCTGTGGAAGAATAAATACTGGGTCTCCAGGTTGGAAATGGTGTGCATTGGATCCTGTTCCTGTTTTGTGTGTACCACGAGTGAACTTAGATTTTGTAAAGTCTTTGGGTACCTGTCTACTTTGAATATGATTGGTCTATTTTTTTTTTTCTTTTTTGAGACAGGGTCTCGCTTTGTAGTTCAGGCTGGTCCTGAGCTCACTATGTAGCCCAGGCAAACCTCAGACTCAGCGATCCTCCTGTCTCTGCCTCCCGAGTGCTGGGATTACAGGCATGAGCCACCACGCCCGGCATGATTGGTCTATTTTTAATTATTCTTTCTCAAAATTCAGACCGTCTAATGTGAGATTGAAGGTAAAACTGGATGGTTTTGCAGGAAGTGGGCTGAGAAGAGCACACAGTGACTTGTCTCTTGTTAGCATCTTGAAATCCTGGAGGCCTGGCCTCTCCCACCATCTAATCTCAGGCCCATTGATCCCTGTGAAGTTATCAAAGATTTCACTGGTTTTTCTCCTCCAGGTACCCTGGGAGGTGGTAGGCAGATATTCCTGTCCCATAGTACAGGGGTGCGGTGACAGGGGTGCGGTGACAGTGCACGTGCAGGCACATCCCTGCAGCTTGCACTATGAGCACTGTGGATCTACCAGGTCCTCCCTGCATGATGTTTTTGCTTCACCAAAGGCTCAGAAACAATGCACCCAAGTGATCCTGAACCAGAAACCCTGACTTAAAGAGCCAAGATAAACCTTTTCTTTTTTATGTTGATTTTCTTAGTTACTTTGTCACAGAGACAGAAAGCTGATCACTTCAGTCAGCTTTTTCATTCCTGAAGAAAACATCTGCAACTTAAAAGGGATGAAGTTTAACTGGCCGCATGGCTTCAGAGGTTTCAGTCCATGGCCAACTGACTCCAAGGCAAGAAGACTGTGGTAGAAGGGTGTGGCCCCGCAAAGATGCTTAGTTCATGGCAGCCATGGTGTAGAGCAGGGAACAGTGCCAGGAAGGAAAGGGCCTGAACCAGGTATAATACCCAGGGCCACATTTCCATAACATACCAGACACACCTGAAGTGTGGATTAATCAAGTCAAGTTGACAATTAAAATTAACTGTTACATTGAAAGAAAATGTCTTCCCTACATGCATCAACAAAACCATGGTCCTGCTAACACCTTGATCTTGGACTTCCGGCATCCAGAACAGTGATAGAACATCCACTGTCATTGTAAGCCACCCAATATGTGGCATTCTGCTACGATAGCCCTAGAAAACTAACAAGAAGCAAGCTGTGGAAACATCATTCTAGGTAATCAGAGGTAGCTGTGACCAAAGGTGAGGTACCCATGACCTACTTCCTTTAACTAGGCTCTAAATCCTACTATTTCTGTCACCTCTCAGTAGTCCAATGATGAGATCAACAATCTTCAAGACATAGTCACTTCTGAAAGCCTTAACCCTGAACACTGCGGTATTGGGAAGTAAACCCTCAACACATGAGCCTTGCAGGACGTTTCATATCATACCGTAAGCACCTTCACCACTACCCCTTCCTCTAACTGCTGGTGGTGGTTTCACGCAGTCCTGGATACTTCTTGGCTTTCAGGTGCAACATGTAGTCTCTTCATTTTGTTAGCACATGACCATCTTCTTTCTGTGCCCGTTGTTTTCTCCTCATTTTCCTTCTTTTCCTCTACTTCACCTCCTTTTTCTCCTCCTGCTTTTCCTTCACTCTTTCTCCTTCTTGTCCTCCCCTTTCTTCTTATTCTCCTCTTTCTTCTCTTCCTCCTTCCCCTTCCTCTACCTCCTCCTCCTTTTCTTGTCTCCTCCTTATCCTCTTCTGCCTCCTTCTCCCCTGCTCCTGCTTTTCCCCTTCCTTGTTTGTGTGTGTTGTGCTGAACACTTAAACCCAAAGCCTCACATATACTAGAAAAGTGTTCCTTCACTGAGAGTGGATGTAAGTATCCACAACTCTCTTCACTTCTTTTTTTAAAATTGATTTTATTAGTACATTCTATACATACAGTATGATTATATTTAACACTGAGAACTTATACCTGTACATGACACTTCGTGATTCTTATTTTTCCCCTTTCCCTCTCCTCCCTACAACCCCCATCCCTATATATATAAGGTTTGTTTCCCTTCTTTTTACTATCAAGTTTTTTCTTTCTCTTCTTTACTTACCCCTACCCACGTTTCCCTTTTCCTTTTGCATATTTTCTTCCTATTTCACGTTACTTCTCATACATTTTGACATTCATTTACACTTTTGGTTTTTCATACTAGAGAGAAGCTAAAATACTTATACATCTGTGTCATATTTATTTTACTTATGAGTATGTCCTTCAGATACATCTACTTGAGTATAAATAACTCAAATTTATCATTTTTATGGCTGAGTAATATTCCATTTTATAGAAAAACTGCATCTTCTTTATCTAGTCCCCCACTGATGGGCATTTGGACTGGTAAAGAAACAGACCTGAGGATCAGTGGAACAGACTAGAAGATCCAGAAACAATGCCAGACATACTAAGCCACCTCCTCTCTGACAAAGGAGCTAAACACCCTCAATGGAGGAAAGAAGCCTTCTTTAACAAATGGTGCTGAAAAAACTGGGTTTCAACTTGCCAACAATTAAAGCTATATCTTTTTCACCAAGTACCAAACTAAAATCAAAGTGGATTCAGACCTAAATATTAAAAAAGAAACACTGAAGCTGCTGGAAAACATGTTAAGTAGAACTCTTGAAGACATTGGCATAGAGAAAGACATTATGAACACAACCTCAGCAGCACAGAAACTAGCAGAAAGAATCAATAATTGGGCAAGAGAGACCACCAACAGAGCAAAAAGACAACCTGTATAAGAATTTTTACCAGACAAAAGACTACTATGTAAAGTATACAAAGAACTTTAAAAAATCAGCCCTCCCCCCAAATTTAAAGACCCAATTAAAAAACGGGCATCTGAACTACACAGACTTTTTTCAGATGAAGAAGAAAGGCAGCAAAGGAAAATATGAAGAAATGTTCAACAATGCTAGTCATTCGAGAGATGCAAATGAAAGCAAACTGAAATTCTGTCTCACTCCACAAAGAATGGTTGCTATCACGAAATCAACCAATGAAAAATGTTGGTGAGGCTGTGGGAAGAAAGGAAGCCTCCTCCACTGTTGGTGGGAATGTAGACTGGTGCAACCACTATGGAGATCAGTGTGGAGATTCCTTAAAAAAGTAGGACTCGAGCTGGGTGTGGTGGCTCACGCCTGTAATCCCAGCCCTCGAGAGGCAGAGACAGGAGGATCGCTGAGTTCGAGGCTTGCCTGGACTACATAGTGAGCTCAGAGCCAGCCTGAACTACAAAAGTGAGACCCTGTCTCAAAAAAAACAAAAAACCAAAAAACTAGGACTCGAGGTCCAACTTGACCCAGTTATTCCCCTGCTACCTATATACAGGAAAGAATTAAAAGAATCATACCACAGCAATATATGTGCATCATGTTTATAGCAGCTCAGTTTGTAACAGCTAAATCTTGGAAACAGCCCTCTTCACTTCTTATAGGACACCAGTCGCATTGGTTGGAGGGTCCACCCTACTATACTGTGACCTCATTTTAATTAATTATATCTATAACACTATTTCCATTCTGAGATGTGAGGGGTTATGATGTCAGTATAGCCTTTTGGGGAAACATTACCCATAGCATCCTGCTGCCTAAAAGTTTCGGTGTACACTCCTTCCTGTGTCAGATGAAGTCTTCCATGGTTTTATCTCAGCATCTGTTGCTCACCTGCTGACCCAGTTTCCTGTAGCTGTTTGCTGTCTCTTGCTCCTTGTTCTCCTTTCCAGACACCAATCTTCTTCCTCTGGAAGAGAAGTGTCCCTGCTTCCTCCCAGAGTGAATTCCCTATGTATCCTCCCATTGTGGCTCAAGCATCTTTTTTTTTTTTGAGACAGGGTCTCGCTTTGTAGTTCAGGCTGGCTCTGAGCTCACTATGTAGCCTAGGCAAGGCTGGAACTCAGCAATCCTCCTGTCTCTGCCTCCGGAGTGCTGGGATTACAGGCGTGTGCCACCACGCCCGGCATTGTGGTATGTGGTATTGATGGCTGGTGGGCGTGAGTCACCAGGCCCAGCAATGTATGTGGTTACCAGGGATCGAACTCAGGACCTTGCACTTGCGAGGCAGGCGCCAGAACCACTGAGCTAACTCTCCAGCCCTCAAGCATCTTTTCATCCACAGAGCCTTCTCTGTGTGGGGCCCTCAAGATTTCCCTTCCCCATGGCTTGGTTCCTGTGGTTATCTCTGGATTAAATCTCTTGCTTATCTGACTTCTCACCACACTGTGTTGACCATTTACCCACATGCAGAGCTGTACCCACAAAACAGGTAGCCACTGATACTTGCAGCAAGCTTCCTAATACCTTGAGCTCAGTCCTTTTGCTTCACTTTGATGCTTCTTGCACACTGGCTCTATCATTCCATACTTAGCCCTGTCTTCTTATGTCTACCTCTAACAGATTCTTCTACTGCAGGAATTCCTTCCCTATCACTGCTGCTGTTACACTCACTGGCCGTTAGTCCTGCTGTATCTGCCCTCTGCAGTGACCTGGTTCCTTCCTTCTGAAACCTAGCTATCATCTAAACATCAGTTTTTCCAGGAGACTCACACTCATTCCCACCTGTGTTTGTCCAGGGGGACTTTTCTGCAGAAGTTCACTGTACCCTGCACCAGAATTTCTGAAGAGGCTCATAATCTAGCTGAAGGAGTAGACAGATTTCCACAGCAGCCTGAGAAGGGTGTGGCTCAAGGATGTCCATGCTGTGGAAAGCGATAATGAGAAGAGTAGTTGGGGCAGAACTATTTGACATTCATGTCTCTGTGATTAATTATGATTTACTTACTAGTTTTTGTTGAGAAGGGGTTAGAGGCTTCTCAAAGTTGTAAAAATTTACCGCCCAATTCCATGGGAACTCAAAGAAGACATCAAAACAAAACCCTTGATTGCACATTTACTTCTTTTTCTCTTTTGTTAAGGAAAGCATGGAAGAGACTAGGAAGGCATGAGAGGAAGTTTGGACTCTTGTTCAGACTGGAGGGCAGGGGATGGGTCAGGAGTGGGATCTGGGCAAGGGTTGGGGACAGGACAGGACAGGCACAGCAGGCACATTCTAACTCCTCCCCTGGGAAGTTCAGAGGATGGGCTGCATTATGTAATTGAAATAAGTTTCCAGGATATTAGACACCTACAGATAGGTGTGAACAAATTAAATAATGTGTTGTAAGAACACTTGTAATTTGAATTCCCTTTAACAGGTTGGTGTCTTGGTCACTTTGCCATTTCTAGGATCCAGTACCTGACACCCACAACATAAAGGAGAGATTTATTTGGCTCATAAAGGAGAGATTTACTTGGCTCATAAAGGAGAGATTTATTTGGCTTAGTTTCCAGGAGGTTTAGTTTCTTTCCAAGGCAGAAACACATGATGGAGGGACCTGTCAGAGGGAAGCTGTTCATCCCATGGCAGCCAGGAAGCAGAAAGGAAAGGAAAGAGCCAGGGGAAAGAATACACCCTTCCAGGTCCTGCCCCAAGTGAGCCACCTACAACCAGTCCCCATCTCCTATCAGGTAGTCAGCTTCAGAACTCATCAACGGCTTAACCACTGATGAATACACCACAACCTGATCACTCACCTCATAGCTCCGCCTCTGAATACCTGAGCCTTGATGGGGACATTCTGATTTTTTTTTTTTTGGACATTCTGGATTTAAGCCGTAAGGACAGGACTACCCTTCAGTGTCTTGGGGACTGTGTATAATTAGTAATTGATCTTTAGATCTTTGCCCAATTGACAGCTCAGTTACCTTTGGGATCCAGTTCTAGAATTCAAAACCAGTAGTTAGCACTGCTCAGAACACACACTCACTGACCCCTATGACTGTCACAGAAATGGTTCAAAGAGATGAGTCTCTTCCTACAATGCTTGAAAAACAAAAAGCCTCTTGATTTCAAGCTGCAGGAAGGAGATGGGGAATAGCACAGCAGAAGAAAGGAAGTGTGATTTAGTGGTCAGAGCCAAGGAAATTAGAGGAGGGCTTATTGTACTTCATGTTCTAACATTAACTTCTTGTCAACCTTGATTTCATGTCTATAAACTGAGACTAAAAACAGTCAATGGGGCTGGCCTATTGAGAATCTAAGACTATTTCCAAGATTTTAAATTGAGACCATGACTTTCCCCAAGACAAAGCTTTCTTTCATTTTTATCCTACAATTTGACATTTAAAAATAACTCTTTTCTTTTGTTGGTTTCTACAGTCAGACAAATATCCCATTCAAGATACGGGACTCCCTAAAGGTATGTACAGTTAATATAACTACTTGAACTTATAATTAATTTAATATCTTGAACAAAGCACTAGTCAGTAATTTTTCATGATTGAAAGTGGTAAAACAGAAATTTGCTGATAATGTAACTCGTAATTTGTTACATTATCTAAAAAATTAATTAAAATGTGCAAATTATTTTATATCAAATGTTACATTAAATTACTGTGGGTTTTGTTTTTGTCTTACTCGGGATTGAACTTGGCCTTCACACTGAGGTGCGTCTCCAGCACTTTTTCTGTTTTGAGAAAGTGTCTTGCTAAGTCACTGAGTTGCCCAGGCTAGGCTTGAAATTGGGATCCTTCTTCCGCAGCCTTCTAGAGTGTTGGAATGACAGATGTGTGTCACTATGCCTGGCTTCCTATGGTGTTTTTATCAGAGTCCTGTAAGATTTCTTCGACTCTGGGTTCAAGTGACAGAAACCTAATTCAAATTTATTTAAAAAGATGGCAAAGGGCTGGGGATTTAACTCATTGGCACTGCACCTACTTAGCAAGTCCAATACCAAATAAATGAATGAATGTGGCGGGAACTCACTGGCTCAAGGATTTAAAGATGCTCTCAGGCTCAGTTCTCTACCTCACGGCCCAGCTTTCTTTGGTGTTGGCTCAGTTCTCAGACAGCGTTTCCCATACAGAGGGAAAGGTGCACCCCAGCAGTGCCAGCTGCAGCCTGTGCTGCTCAGCATGGCGGAGAAGTGATCCCAGCACCTACACCAGTTTTCAGGGTGACTGTGATGAGGACAACTTAGGTTCGTCATGTGTCCATCCCTGAATCAATCTCTGCCATCAGGAAGACAGGGACACTGGACAGCTCTGAGTCTTGAGATTGGGGCGGGGGCATGATGTATGCTACATCCGAACTACAGGAAGGATTGCCCTGTGGCTGGACAAAGAGGTGAAAGAAAGCAAACCAAAATAGCTGCCTCTGACAAGTTAGTCTCAGGGCTGGGCATCATGGAGGTGTCTGGGGCCAGGCTTTCCATAATCCCTGCTCTGGGGTGGCCTGCAAGGCCATCTTCCATTATGAAGGCCAAACTGCTGTTTGTCACCCTGGAGTTCTCCTGGGAACTGGAGATAAAGGAGGTTGAGTGCAGGCTGTCACGTGTCTTCAGAGCTGGCGGTGCCCCCAGCCTGCTAGTTACCGTGGCAAGGTCTGCCCCTGCTCCTATGGGTTTCCTGAGGTAATAGGGAGCTTCCTGCCTGGGCCAGTCTGTGATGAATTCAGGTTTCAACCAAAGCTCTTCTCCTGTCCCATCCATATCTCCACCTCTCCTCCTTGCCCTGTGAAGTGACACCACAGGGTTCCTGCAGCAATGGTATAGGAAATACCTCTGGGGTGTTTGTCCTGGGAGAGGTTCCCAGTAATCTCTCTTCCCTTTTGCCTTCTCTGTAAAGAATCCTTGAGTCTTGGAGTCCCAGAGCCAGGACTTGATCTCAGCAGGCAGTGGAAGGTACTGGTCTGGCAGCAGGGATGGAAAGGAGGCCAGGGCGGGCTAGTTCTTGGACTTTGGTTTACATTTAAGGAGCCTGTTCAGAATGCAGATTTGGAGGGTCTGGGACAGGGCCTAGGAGTTTGCATTCCAACCAGAGTATAGAAGAGAGAATCAAACCAGTGCCCAACAGCTTGGCTCCAAGCAGCTCTGCAAATGACTCCAGGTACCCAAGTCTCTGTCTCCTCTTCTCTGGGATAGAAGGGACCAGGTTAGCATTCCCCTTCCAAGGTGCTTGTGAGAATTTAGCGAAATGGGGTTTAGAATTGTGCCTGATACATTTGACCACTGAACAAGGATGGAGGCACAGTTGGGCAAAGAATTGTGGCAAATCAGGGTGGAAGTTTTAGAAGTTCCCAAGTAGAGTGGTCATGGTAGGGCTGTCTTGGTCATCTGCCTCAGTATCTTTCTTTATTAACCTTGAATGAGATTTCCTGTTTTTTTGTTTGTTTTTTGAGACAGGGTCTCGCTTTGTAGTTCAAGCTGGCTCTGAGCTCACTATGTAGCCCAGGCAAGCCTCGAACTCAGCAATCCTCCTGCCTCTGCCTCCCGAGTGCTGGGATGACAGGCGTGAACCACCACGCCTGGCACTGTGGTATGTGGTATTGATTGCTGGTGGGCATGAGTCTCCACGCCCAGCATTGTATGTGGTTACCGGGGATCAAACTCAGTACCTTGCACTTGCGAGGCAGGCGCCGGAACCACTGAGGTAACCCGCCGGCCCCAAGATTTCCTGTTTTGAAAGAAGATTGTTGTTCAGCAACCTGATCTTACACTTAATAGATTTTGCTTAGAATTTGAGTTTACAGAATATTAATTAAAATTATTACAGATTTACAAGAAACGTGGCTCTGAAACTTTTGCTTTATCCTTATTCATGCTGAGCAATGTTAAATGCAGTTTTTTATGTCCACAGAAATACATTATTTTGTATGTAGTTGAAGCATGTTTAGAATCTTACTCTAATACTTCCATTCATTAATATAATAATTTAATGTCTCTTAGTAATTCTCTTGAGCTTCACAAATGGAGCCAATGCCATCATTAGATGTTTTGATAATTTTATCATTAAGTTGTTTTCAGGGAAAGAAAATCTCTATGAATTAGTAACAAAACTAATTTATAGACCTAAAAGTAGATAAACCCTAGTTATGTTAAATACCAACTAAGATTCCAACATTCAAGTAAATTTTAGGGGGGGCTACTTTATTTAAGAGAGGAACAATACATAATTAGACTTAATAAAGTTTAAAAGTTATCAAACTCATTTTCTTAAGCAAATTAAACATGTTTGACAAAATCCCTGGTATACCATTAGTATATTTCTATTTTATTCACAAACAACATACAGCTTTTCTTTTTTTAGCACTACTGTTGATTGAACCCAGGCCTTTGCTCTAAGCTACATCTCTTTTTTCTTTTTCTTTCTTTTTTTTAATACTTGAGACAAGGACTTGCTACATCAGCCTGCTTCAGTACAGACAGGCACAAGCCACCACTCCTGGCTTCAAAAAGCTATTGTTTAACACAGGCTAAACTAGAGTGACTGAAGATTTGGCTTTATCATAAGTTTCCTGTGGAGATTGAGTGTAATTTGAGCAATTGGCCTCTGATTTGTTTTTCTAACTGCTTTACCACTGGGACCAAATGCAAAGTGTCTGCCTCACCCTAACACTTCCCACCCTCACCCTGTCTCAGCAGCCTCAGGGGTTTGTTCTGTTGACCTTCTTGGTGCTGCTTCTGCTGAGTGTCTGCAGGGCCTGGACCCAGGATTCCTGTGGTGCGGGTTATCTTATCCCACACAGCTCCTGCTTCCTCACAAAAGCTCCTGGCATGAGAGTTTTGAAAGGAATGTGCCTCTTTTTTACATTGGATGGAAAAAAATGTGTTTGGCAGAAAAATTTTGATTTTGAGCACTGCTCACAGAGGTAGAAAATGGCCCATGGCAGAGAGTACTCACACAAACGCATTAAGATTTGATCATCTTCATTTTCTGTGGCCCACCTGATCTTTCTTTTTTCATTTTGCTCAAAGATGTTTATAGTGTATTTACAAGGTTAAAAAGGAGAGGAGGCCAGGGGGATATGGATGCTGTTGGCATTTTAGAAGTCTGCATTTTTTTTTTTTTTTTTTTTTTTTGTAGTTCGGGCTGGCTCTGAGCTCACTATATAGCCTAGGCAAGCTTCAAACTCAGCAATCCTCCTGTCTGTGCCTCCTGAGTGCTGGGATTACAGGTGTGAGCCACCACGCCCGGCACTGTGGTATATGTGGTATTGATTGCTGGTGGGTGTGAGTCTCCACACCCAGCATTGTATGTGGTTACCGGGGATTGGACTCAGGATTCTTGCGCTTGCGAGGCGCTGGAACCACTGAGCTAATCCTCCAGCCAAGGAGTCTGCATTTTAAAGGAGTTCCCCTGATGATGCTTCCTCTAGGAGTACCTGTGGGTCTCCCTGGGGCAGGGTCGCTGAAAGGAGTTTCACCTTTGGCCTGGCTGGGCCATCAGCCCTCCCCACCATGGCAAGATTCCCACTTCGGGTGCTAGTGAGCAGCGAGTTCAGCAGAGCTCTGTGCTCTGGCCAGAAGAAGGGTGGGTACCCATCATTTCACCTCTGTGTTTTCCCCTAGCTCCTGGGCCTTGATGCCTTTGGGGTTGGGAAAGAGCAGCCAAAGGGACAGGCAAGATACTGCCTTTGCCTGAATGGCGTGAGACAGGAGGCAGGCAGAATTACCTCTGGGTGGTGAGCACCATTCCTAGGCCCACACCCGTGCTGGGGTGCACAGTCATGAACGATGTGTAGGAAAGTGCCAGGCACAAACATCCACTGTGCTCACCAGGCTAATGCAGTGCCCGGAGAGCTCTAGACCAACCCTGGTGGGAAGCTAGAGACCACCTGCCAAATGCAGCTGGGCCAATAGGACCCCACAGTGGGATCTGGTTAGTCCACTGCAGTCTTTACCTTGGGGCAGGAACATTTTAGATCAGAAGAAAAGGCAAACACCCCACAAGGACAGCGCAGTGCCACCTAGGCCCAAGTTCAAGTGTGCTGGCCCACTATACCAGTGAAGTTAGTCAAGAGCAGTTAATCATATTTGACCAAACGCTCTTCACCATGGTGGAGTTGTCCTAGTCAACATGCCACTTGGTTTGATTACCTTCTTGGAACCCTGGTGATGAGAGAGAGATCCAACCAGTTCATTGGTGGAGGCCACACACAACACCTGGCACTGGATAGATGAAATCCATAGGTCTTTGTGAGCTCCCTACATGTACAGCCTGGGGGAAGACAGTGTCACATTCACAAGCAGAGTGGACAGCCAGAGACTGTGGGAGGCAGGCTTTGTGGAAGCTAAAGGGTAAAAGGTGTCTCTGGTTAGTCCTAGAGACACCTGCTTTGATTGGTTGTTTGAATAATTCCATGGTTTGGGAACTGCTCAAAAATAAGCAGAATAGTTTCTAATATAAGGGGCATTGTATAGCATGGGGACCTCATCTTGGAAGAAGAGTTGGGAGATGAACTGAAAATTTAGATGATTCCAGGCTCTCCCAATTGTACCAGGTGTGAAAAGGCAGCACGTGATATTGAGCCTTAATTTTAGGTCTGACGCTAGCATATGTGTTTTCTTTTATCAAGCTCTGTATCTTTTCCCCTCCTAGCTGAAGAGTGTGATACAACTACTTTGAACTGTCCACCAAATTCTGATGAGCAACACCAGGTAAGAATAATGTCAACTATTTTTTTTTTAGCGTCTTAGGTATTTGATAGTCAAACTAGAATTTTTTAAAGAATGATTGATAGCCGGGCATGGTGGCTCGCACCTGTCATCCCAGCACTCGGGAGGCAGAGACAGGAGGATTGCTGAGTTCGAGGCTTGCCTGGGCTACATAGTGAGCTCAGGGCCAGCCTGAACTACAAAGCGAGACCCTGTCTCAAAAAAAAAAAAAAGAATGATTGATAGAGTTTTTAAAACAAAGAATGAATAGAAGGATTTCTTGGTCACAAAATAAAGTGGAAAATAATCTTTAAGTGTCCCAGTAAGATACCATGTCTGTACAACTTTTATAATTTCTAATAACTGGTATCTTTAGTCCATTCCTTGAAATATGTGTTGATCTACATGCCAAAAAATAGGCCATAAATATTGGTGGGTTGGGAAGGAAAAAAAATTTTTTTTACATGTATTTGGCATGCTGTGGGTGGGGAAAATTATTTTTAAAGACAAAACAATATTGGCTAGTTTAATCCAACATTTTTGTAATGGTTTATAAAACCTTTACTTTTTTCAGATTTCAGAAGTCAGACTTTAGCATGTAGTCTTACAGTCTTTCCCAAGAAGTATGTTTATTGTGTTCTGATTTTAAAAGATTTATTAAAGTTCAGAATGTGGGGGGAAAATGGATTTCACTGCTCACCTTTGGATATACTTCATTTTTTGGCTTCTCTGGGTTACCACAAGCTTCAGTTACTTTTTGTTCTGTCCAGTTCACTTCTGTCTGCATTCAGTTAAAGCTCTTTAGCAAAACTGTACGATATCTTAAATCTGCTAAACCCTAAATAGATTGTTAAATGTCTCAAAAAGCATGTGTTGCCTCCAGACAGGCTGGTTCATACCTGTTCATAGCCTTAGCTGCATTTTAACACTTTTGTTTAGTCTCAGTCTGTTTACAGTAGTGATATTCTTGGGACCTCTAATCTACAGCAGAATTACATAATAGTTGAGAAAATAAGCAATTTAATTGTAAAGCATGGCTGTTGTGAAAACTGCCTGTGCTGCTTTTAACTTTCTTTTGGGGACTTTAATCATTAACTGCGAATATGAGATTCTTTTTCTTTAGTTCTGATGCTCAGTTTTTCTTCCAAATTATAATCTAGTGATTGACTTCTGCACTGACAGAATTTAAACTATTTCACTAAACCAAAAGTATAAATCATTTCTTCCTTATAATCTTTGAGTTCTTTAACATCATTAGGTTTTTAAATAGGATACAGACTTCGTGAAAGAAAAAAAAAATGCTGGGGCTGGGAACTTAGCTCAGTGGCTTCTGCATCTGCCTGGCAAGCTCAAGGTCCCAAATTCAATCCCCAGTACCACATATCACAATGTGGTGGTGACGCAGGAGAGTTAAGGTCTAACTCCCCGCCTGAAATGCAAGTTCGTGTTCTCTAAAAATCGAAGAATGAATTTTAGGAACGATGGAGGTTTGAGTAGGAAAATTTTATTGAGAGAGAAAGCTTCTGCTTTAAGAGAGACAGAAGGGGGAACCCAGAAAGTGGGTGGTAACCCACCCATCTCACTTTTTAGAGGGCTTTTATGGAGCAAAGCCACTAGGTAAGGAGGGTCTGAAGTGGGACAAAACTACAATCACCCAGTAACATTCCGGATACAGTAGCTTAGATAACATTGGTACAATGAAAAACCTCAGAAAATAGACACAACCATGATCAACTAATAAGATCACAACAAGTGCAACTGCTCGGGTAATATTGATTAAGTGGGAATACAATGAGAAATCAAGTTGCAGAGGGTGTTTCTTGTCAGGAGACTCCTCTAGCTGATCCAACTTCCTGGCCCACTGTCTGGGGAATTTGTAATTACTGCATTCCAAGGAAGGGGGCTGGATCTGGATCTTGACCTTTTATCCTGGGAGAATGAGGCCTGTAGGTCACTGCTATCTGGAAGTGTAGTTTCTCATTGATGGTGTTTACTTCCGGAAGGATGTCCTTTTTGCAAGTTTTTCAAGGGCTGGCCCTATCTATCTGCCTGCATATGTCTAGCTGGCTTTTCTACCTATAATAGTGGCTCACGCCTGTAATCCCAGCACTCTCGAGGCAGAGGCAGGAAAATTGCCAAGTGTTCAAGGCTAGCTTGGGCTACACAGTGAGTTGAGGGCCAGCCTGAACTACTTAGTGAGACCCTGTCTCCAAAAACAAAACAAACAGTCCAAGAAAAAAGAATGCTGTGTGTTTTTGTTTAGTTTTTTAGGAAAATTCCAACACTGCTTTAGATAAGGCATAGAAAATATAATACTGTTTGGTTTTTTCTAATTTTAATGTCATAGTCCTGTATTACTACAAACTGTCCTAAAAGATAAAAATATGCTTATCAACTTAAAAGGAGTAAGAGACCTATTTGAGATTTTTTTTTTAAAGTTCCAATTTAAAACAGAATGACTTCTTAAGTCCAACGCCTTAACTACTCGGCCATCCCAGTGCTCTAAAACAGAATGACTTCTATAAAAAATCGGACTGTCAGCTAGGTACTTTAGTCGGTTATTTCTTTGTATAATCTATAGGATTTGTTCTAACTGCTGGATACCCAGGAAAATTCTTTGAAACCAACTTGGCACTGAGAACAAAGAAAACTGACGAGGGAAGAAACGTTTAAAAGAGAAAAAAAGAAAGCAACCCACCCTCCATTTTCTATAGTTTAGACCTTAAAAGCAAGCTGGAAATGATTCTTGTAATTTGAAAACCAAAATCCACTTCCATTACAACTTAATTCCTGTTGCCTTTCTCTGAATACTGTAGAGGAAAAACAATGTGGTGTCTAATGGCAGAAATTAAAGTCTTAGGCAAAATCTTACAAAGAACCCTTGACTTTTAGTCATTTAAAATCAATATTCTGTCTACTAGGCCTGTCTTATCACTCCAGTTGATTACAGCTAGTATTTATTGAGAAGTCTCTGAGAGACTTGGACTGAAGTGGAGTTTTTTGTTGCCGTTTTAGGTTTTTGTTGGTTTTGATTTGGTTTTGGTACTGAGGTTTGAACCCAGGGCCTTCTCACCAAGATGATCCTCAGCCATTTTAACTTTTTTATATTTTGAGACAGGGTCCCACTAATCTGCAAGTTATACAGGTTGGGCTCAAACTTGGAATTGTCCTGCCTCAGCCTTCCAGAATACTGGGATTACAGAGAGTATAGCACTACGCTGGGCCTCTGTCTGTCTGTTAGTCTCTCCCTCTTCCTCTTTTTCTTTTACTGCTACAGAAAGAATGAAGGGCCTTGTACATGCAAGGCAACTGTTGTACACCAGCTTACAGTCTGTGTATTTCTAGGTATAAAAAGGCGGGAGGGAAAGATAGGGATGTGACAGCCCAGGCAGAATTTATAGACTGCCTGGAGAGCAGTACACACAGAAGTCAGATTCTAGGAGAGAAGCATGGTTCATGTGCTAGATGATTTCTAAGGTGCTTTATGTTGAGGAAATTTTCTACAACCCTTTCCAGACAGTAACATTTTTGACTACACACACAGGTATATGGCTAATGAGGTAACACCAGATTTATAGGAGGAATCCATGTCAAGATGAGTCTGAACTAACACTAAAAATAAGAAAAATAGATGTTAAGATGCTAAGCTGAAATTAGAGATTATAGAAAGATAGTTCCTCTATGTGTTTGGTTTTTTAAAACTCAAGTTTTGAAGTTTTAGAAACCACATTAATTCTTGGCTTATTTAGTTACTGTAAAAGTATCATACTAATGTAAGTAGTTAATAATAAGAGTAACTGAGGACCGGAGATTTAGCTCAGTGGTTCTGGCGCCTGCCTTGCAAGCACAAAGCCCTGAGTTCAATCTGGTAATCACATACAACAATGCTAGGCGTGGTGACTCATGCCCACCAGCAATCAACCAGCAATCAGCACCACATTCCACAGTGCCAGCGAGGTGGCTCACGTCTGTAATCCCAGCACTCAGGAGGCAGAGACCAAAGGATTGCTGAGTTCGAGGCTTGCCTGGGCTACATAGTGAGCTCAGGGCCAGCCTGAACTACAAAGCGAGACCCTGTCTCAAAAAATAAATAAATAAATAAAAATAAGAGTAACTGAGTATAAACACATAGTTCCTCTATATGGTCTTAAATGTTCTATAAATTTAAATGCACTAAAAGTTAAGAATTTAGGGCCGGAGATTTAGCTCAGTAGTTCCCACGCCTGCCTAGCAAACTCAAGGTCTCTAGTTCATCCCAGTAAACCACATACAACAAGACTGGGCATGGTGACTCACACCCACCAGTAATCAGTGCCACATACCACAGTGCCAGGCATGGTGGCTCAAGCCTATAATCCCAGCACTCGGGAGGTAGAGGCAGGAGGATTGCTGAGTTCCAGGCTTGCCTGGTCTACATAGTGAGCTGAGGGCCAGCCTGAACTACATACAAAGTGAGACCCTGTCTCAAAAAAAAAAAAAAAAAAGTCTAGAAAGATCAAAAAACTCATCCACAGTTCTACCATTCTAATACAACTATTTTGGTCACTGTGGTACACTGTATAAAATACCTGTTTCCAAACAATTTTATATTCTGGACATGTTATTTACTATACCACAGGGTTTGTTTGTTTGTTTGTTTTTTCAGACAGGGGTCTCGCTTTGTAGTTCAAGCTGGCCCTGAGCTCACTATGTAGCCCAGGGAAGCCTGGAACTCAGCAATCCTCCTGCCTCTACCTCCTGAGTGCTGGGATTACAGGCATAAGCCACCATGCCTGGCACTGTGATATGTGGTTACCAGGGATCGAACCAGGGGCCTTGCACTTGCTAGGCAGGTGCCAGAACCACTGAGCTAAATCTCTGGCACTATGCCACAGGCTTTTATCTGTTTTCTTCTGGGGCTTTACCATCATCATACTATATCATGGCCTTGCATCCATCATGGTAAAGGGTAGTATGATCCGATTATCCATGACATGGAAATGAGTCTAGGGCTTGAGAGCCAATGTGAAAATCCTCCAGTAGGAGGGATGGTGTGAGCAGAAGCTGTGTCGTGGGAGATCTCAGGCAATAAGCTGGCAGGGAAGTGGGGCCAGAGTCCCAAAGCCTTTACTCTAAGACAATAATAGAAGGTACTGGGGTTTTAAAGTGATGTTCCATGGCTTATCTAGGCAGTGGGAAAAGCAGATGCATACTGTAGATCAGCAGAAACTCAAGGCTCCATGTCTTCCTACACTGTGAGGACCTGTAATCTACTTGATGGATAATCTGCCAGTTTTCCTCTCCCTACTGATAATCCATAATCAATTCTTCTTTAAAAAAAACTTAACACACTTTATTTTTCTATAGACACTTCAGGGACACAGAAAAACTGTGTGGAAGGTAAAATAATTCCTATTTATCATCCACCGCCTTGTGTGCACCCTCCCACATTGTCAGTGTCTGCCATCATGTTGTAGTATTTGTCATTATCAGTGAATCTACCTTGACACATCATTGTCACTTGAAGTCCATGGGTGTTCAGTAAGGGCTCACATTTGGACCGTGCCTTTGTGGCTTTGGACAAATGTCTAATGTGTTGTCTCTGCTAGTATAGATCATTCAGAATACTTTTCCTGCTCCACAAATCTTTTATACTTTGTGTATTCATCTTTCCCTTCATTTAGCCTTGGCCACCTCCTACTCCCTTACTGTCCCTAGAGTTTTACCTTTTTGAATATGTCATAAGATTGTTTTCCTTGGGTTTTTAAACTTAGTAATACACAATTAAGATTCATCCATGTCTTTCATGGCTGATGGCTCTTTTTTTTTTTTAGACAGGGTCTTGCTTTGTAGTTCAGGCTGGCTCTGAGCTCACTATGTAGCCCAGGCAAGCCTTGAACTCAGCAATCCTCCTGTCTCTGCCTCCCGAGTGCTGGGATGACAGGCGTGAGCTGCCACGTCTGGCATTGTGGTATGCGGTATTGATTGTTGGTGGGCGTGACTCTCCATGCCCAACATTGTATGTGGTTACCGGGGATCGAACTCAGGACCTTGTGTTTGCGAGGCAGGTGCTGGAACCACTGAGGTAACCCTCCGGCCCAATGGCTCATTGTTTTTAGTACTAAGTCATATTCCATTGTATGAATGTACTAATTTATTATTATCTCTGGAAGGACATCTTGGATGCCTCAAAGTTATAAATAAAGCTGTGATAAACATCTATGTGCAGCTTTTCATGTGGACATTAGGTTCAACTCTTACAAGTTTCCAGGGAGTGTGATTGCTCAACTGTATGGTGGGAGAGAATTTCATTGTGTAATAAATGCCAGCTAGTTTCCCAAGTGGCTTCTCCACTCTGAAGGGAATGAGTGAGAACTCTTGTTACTCCATGTCCCTCCCAGCATTTGGTCTTGTCAGTGCTCTGGATTTTTGCCATTCTAGTAGGTGTTTACTGGTATCTTGCTATTTCAACTTGCATTTTTATAATAGCATATATGATATGATGCCTCTCTAAGGTGCCAATTTTCCATCTGCATATCTTCATTAATGGGATGTCTATTCAGGTCTTTTGACCATTTCTTCATTGATTGTGTTTTTATTGTTGCATTTCAGGGTTTCTTTTGATATTTTGTATGACAGTCCTTTATAAAGTGAGTGTTTTGCCAATATTTTCTCCCACTCTCTGGGTCTTCTTATTTTTTGGCAGTGTCTTTTGTAAACCAGGAATTTTTACTTTTTTTTTTGAGACAGGGTCTCACCTTGTAGTTCAGGCTGGCCCTGAGCTTACTGTGTAGCCCAGGTAAACCTCGAATTTAGCAATCCTCCTGCCTGTGCCTCCTGAGTGCTGGGATGACAGGCATGAGCCACCATGTCCAGCACTGTGGTATGTGGTACTGATTGCGTGAGTCACCACACCCGGTATTGTTGTATGTGGTTACCAGGATTGAACTCAGGACCTTGCGCTTGCTAGGCAGGTGCCGGAACCATTGAGCTAAATCTCTGGCCCAAGAATTTTTATTTTTAATAAAGTATTTTATTAGTTTTTCTTTCATAGGTTTGCTTTGCACCTAAAAAGTCATCTACATACCAAGGTTAGCTAGATTTTCTCCTATATCATCTTCTAAGAGTTTTATAGTTTTGCATTTTTACTTTTAGGTCATGTGTGTGTGCACACACAAGCGTGCACATGAGCACATGCAAGTCCAGTTGATCCAGCATCATTGTTTGAAAACTTACTATGTTTCATTGCATTGCCTTTGCTTCCTTTGTCAACGGGAAGTTGCCTATATTTAAACAGATCTGTTTTTAGATTCTTTATGCTGTCCCATTGATCTATTTGCATACTCTGCCAGTACCACTTTGTCTTGGTTACTATAGCTGTACAGCATATGTTAATCAGGTAGTTCCAGGCCTCTGCCCTTGTTTTTCTCCCTCAATTGACTGTTCTAGGTCTTTGGACTCACCAGAATCAGTCTGTCAATATTCACGAACCAGCTTCCTGGGATTTTGATTGGAGTGACCTTCACTCTGTATGATCAACTTAAAGAAAACGGGCATCTTGACATTACTCTGTTATCACTGTCCTCTACTGGGTTGCAGATGGGAAAACAAAGGCACCATGGGTAATGTTTTTGTGTGCACCTTTTTATAGTCCTTTATATGTCTATAATTTCTTATTGTCCTCCCTGTCATTCAGTATTTTCAAACTTCAGTACCTTTTATCAGTTTTTTTGGAAATTTATAGATTTATTAAGTTTTGACCAACATTTTTGCTAATGAGATGAGTAAAATACAATAGGATAAAATAGAAAATGTACTGATTTGGGCATGGTAGTACATACCATAATCTCAGCACTGTGGGAACCTGAGGCAGGAGGATGGCAAGTTCAAGCCTAGCCTAGACAATTTAAAGAAAGCCTATCTGAAAAAATAAAAAGAGTTGTTGTAGCTCAATGTGAAGGCCTGGGTTCAGTCCTCAAGCACTAGAAAGAAAAAGATGGTGGTGAGGGGAGAGAGTATGTGTTTTGCACTATGGATGAAATAGAATTATTTTAATAAATTTTTTGTTTCAGTTGTACAATATTTTAGACATGTATATGTATGCAAAGTAATGTTACATGTTTTCCATAGATTTGGTAAAAAAAAAAGGTTGGAAATGGCCTGCACTGGACTCTGCCCACTTTAGAGAAAGAGAGTCCATCCTTCATGTATTTGTCTCCCAGTGTCTGCTCACACATGGAGCAGACTCTCTGAGCTATGTAAATGGTTATTTGTTCAGACATGATAGTGAACAAAGGACAGGTTCTCTGCCGTCAGGGCCTTATATCTTAGTGGACAATGGGAGGACTTAGAATAAGTGGTCAGTGTTGTAGGTATGTTGGAGTCTATATCCATAGCCCAGAGACCTTGGATACCACTCTGTGCCTTTGTTTCCTTGTCTGCAAAGTAGTGAGGCATAGTAACTAATGATAGCGCACAGTGACAGTATCTACCTCATGTGGTGTGTACGTCATATTATATATCATATCACATTAGTTATGCCTTATGTAACAAATAGCTAACACTAACCAGGAACAGATTTGCATAATGCAGAGCATTACTAATGGTAACAGATGCCGTAGAGAAAATAAGGCAGCAGAGGGGGAGGAAGAGGCTTTTTTTTTCACTACCGGGGATTGAACTCAGGCCCTTGTGCTTCCAAAGTAGGTGCGGTACCACTTGAGCTAAATCCCCAGTGGAAGAGGCTGCTTTTAATAGGGAATCAGAAATGGAGCTATGTTCAAGGTCCCAGAGCAACTGATAAACTTACTCTAAGTCTTAAAGAAGACAGTCCAAATGGTAGAAGTGGGCGTCTGAAATCTTGAGGCTGTGCTAACTGGAGCTCAGGCAGCTTGTCCTCACTACACGTATGCTGGTGTGTGCAGAACAGTTTGCACAAAGTCAGCTTCCTCCCTCTCAACACTGCCAGCAGTGCCAAGCTAATGAGGCTCCAGCTTGGGAAACAACAGGTACCACTCAAGGCTCATCCAGACACACGGCCCCTAGAACTGCACTCTGATGGTCAGTCTTGGTCCTGCAGTGGGTCAGTCTTATTTCATGGGAATGTGGAGAGGATTGGCTACTGCACACTGTGGGTAGCTGGCAGTCTCCTAGAGCATAGGCTGATGAGGCAGATAGGGAAGGGGCCGGGCTGCAGCCTCCAAAGCTCTCCCTCTCCCAGTCCTGACCCCTAGTGAATGTGCTCTGGGAGGGAGTGATTTGAAAAGCCTCTTAGGTGATTCTGATGCGCCCCACTCCCTTCCCCTAAATACAGTTGCTGTATAAGAGGGATAAATGCCTGGCCGTGGGTGGAATCGACCTATTTTGGGGCCCACTTGGCCCATAGGAAACACAGCTCCTTACCCACCACCAAGGCAGCCCCTGTAGGCTTCACACACACAGCCCTGAGTAGCAGAAGGATGGACCTGGGAGTCCCATAGGTCAGTGGTTGCCTTGCTAGAGAGTGAAGCCGGTCTCTTCTGCCCGTGCTTCCCAAGTGGTGATCTAACTAAAACAAAACAAAACAAAACAAAATACCAGGCATGGTGGCTCATGCCTGTAATCCCAGCACTCAGGAGGCAGAGGCAGGAGGACTGCCATGAGTTTGAGGCTGGCCTGGGCCACATAGTGAGCTCAGGGCCAGCCTGAATTACAAAGTGAGACTCTGCCTCAAAAAGCTTAAAAAAAAAAAAGGGCCAGAGATTTAGCTCAGTGGTTCCCACATCTGCCTAGCAAGTGCAAGGTCCGTGGTTCAATCCTGGTAACCAATACAACAATACCAGGTGTGGTGGCTCATGCCCACTGGCAATCAGTACCACATACCACAAGTGGCAGGAAGACTGCTGAGTTCCAGGCTTGCCTGAGCTACATAGTGAGCTCAGAGCCAGCCTGAGCTACAAAGCGAGACCTTGTCCCCCCCCAAAAAGTGAAGGGATTTCTTTGAAGGGATTCATGGTAGAAGTTACCATAATAAAATAGCAGTAGACCAGATTAGCATGGATGTGAGGAGTAGGTGCTTAGCTGAATTAACATTAGAATTAATGAGGGGCCCAACCCCAAACAGTCAACTGGTGGGCATGAGCACCAGCCAGGACAGGGGCTGCCTCTTTCAACCAAGCGTGCTGGCCTCCAGTATACTTTGCTTCAACCATTCCCCCCACCACACTGAACCCTAGGCCTAGACGGCAGGCCGTGGCATCCTCACCTTTCAGCAGGTCCAGGTGCACATAGCCCAGCACGTCTGAGACCCCCAGCTCCTGACACGAACATGTGCCTCTGTGGATGTGCAGCCAGGCGGGCTCGGCAAGGGCAGTGCATAGCGCCATGATGGACAGGGCACCGGGCAGGGCCGAGGCCAGCCATATAGCAAATGAGGAGTCTTAAGATCACCACTTTTTTTTTTAGTTTTTTGGTTTTTTTTTTTTTTTTTTTGAGACAGGGTCTCGCTTTGTAGTTCAGGCTGGCTCTGAGCTCACTATGTAGCCCAGGCAAGCCTGGAATCCAGCAATCCTCCTGTCTCTGCCTCCCAAGTGCTGGGATTACAGGAGTGAGCCACCACACCCGGCATTATATGTGGTTACCGGGGATCAAACTCAGGACCTTGCACTTGCGAGGCAGGTGTCGGAACCACTGAGCCAAACCTCCGGCCCGGTTTTTGGTTTTTTGAGACATGGTCTCGCTTTGTAGTTCAGGCTGGCCCTGAGCTCTCTGTGTAGCTCAAGCAAGCCTCGAACTCAGCAATCTTCCTGCTTCTGCCTCTGAGTGCTGGGATTATAGGCCTGAGCCACTAACCCAGCATTTGTGGTATGCCAGTGGGCATACCATGCCTGGTATTGTTGTATGTAGTTACTGGGGATCAAACAAGGGACCTTGCTAGGCTGGCACAGGAACCACTGAGCTAATCTCCAGGCCTTTTTTTTTTTTTTTTTTTAAAGCTACTGAGAATTGAACTCAGGGACTTCACACTGAGGTATATTTCCTTACCTTTTTATTTTGTATTTTAAAACAGGTCTAGCTAAGTCTCAGACTAGGCTCAATATTTTGATCCTCCTGCCTCAGCCTCCCAAACTCAGAACAAGAATAATCCACTACTTTGGGTCCCTTAGAAGCTGGTCTTTTGGGGGCATACCTGGCATTATCTGTCTATACAATATCGATATGCCATTGTCATCAACCTGAGCCCAATCAGAACTCTTAAGACATCAAGAAAGTACTACTCCTATCATATTTGACTGCAGTTTCTGTCATAATTTCAGTGTTTCCCTTTTGAGAGACTTTGAGATTTTTTTCAACTCTTTTTGCTGTTCTAAATACTGTTTCTAAATACTGCTCTGAATATCAGTCCCCACCTGCCTCTCCACCCCTGGGACTATATATTTCTCTAGACTATACTGATACCTGCATTTATAGATGAGTCCGTAGCCAGACTGTTATACCATGCTCCCACTAAAATAAGCCAAGAGCAGGCAAAGGCCATTCTTAGGGACAAAACGCTACCATATAAGAATTTTAAAAGTACTGTTTTAATTATTGAAAGCCTAGAGAGAGTAATTAATTTTTTACACTAAGCAAGTCTTTGGAAAATAAAGTTATGCATTATGTTATCCAGAATTTATAGGGATGGGAGCTGGGTGTGGTGATCCACACCTGTAATCCCAGTATTTGGGAGTTTGAACCAGAAGTATTGCATGAGTTCAAGGCCAGCCTGGAATATATAGTGAGATATCATCTCAAAACAAACATATAAATAAATGAACTGCGACAATAAATAAATAAATGAACTGAGACAATAAAGAAACCCAGAATTAATGGTGTCAAGAGAAACAGAAACCTAAACATCTTGGTCTGTTGATAGTATTACAGAATGTACACGTAGTGCCCAGCACTAAATCTTTTTGTCCATTGTAAGCCAGAAACCCTCTCAGGTAATACTTGGTGCTGAATGGATGGGAAATAATGCAGTGGTGAAGCACTTGCCTACCATATGCAAGGCCCTGGCTTTGTTTGCAGCACTGGGGCAGAAAAACGTAGTATAATGGTGGATGCTGAACTGACCGAAGAAACAGAAGTCTTCTGTTTCTGAGAGCACTTATTTTCTGTTGTAGACGGGCCTCTCCCTTGTAGCTTTAACTCATACATACACCACCCTCCTTCTGGGTCTCTGGCTCCCCACATTTCTCACAGCTGTGACGCTCCCTGGGAGCCTTATCTGTTGTACCTGTCCCTTAAGCTCAGTGCTACTCAGTTCTCAACTGAGGGGTTACTGGCCTTGCTAATCCTGACCATTTAGAAAGTGATCTGGGGCTCCAATGCCCAGTTGCACAATTTGTCAGTCCGAAGTGTGGCTGAACTGACAGGTGGTGGAACCTTTAAGACTGGCTAGGTCCTCAGAACCCCTCTCTCCTGCACAGATTAATGCTTTTTCACCAGAATGAGCAAAAGTGGTTGGGTTTTGTTTTATTTTGTTCTATGGCACTATGGATTGAATTGAGGGGCCTTTGCACTGAGCTAATCCCTACCACTCCTCCTGCCTCAGCCTCCCAGAGTGCTAACAGGCATGTGCCCCCCCCACCTGGATAAAAGTGGCTTTGCTTCATATATTCACATTCTCTTTCTCCCTCTCTCTCCCTTCCCTCTCTCTGCCTTCTCCTCCATCCTGCCCTGTCTCCTTTGCTTCCCTTTCTACCATGTACTGAAACACACAGCCCAATTCTCACCAGGTGCGGCCCCTCCATTTTGGACTTCCATGCTGTAGACCTGGGAGCTCAGCTACTTTTTAAATTATCCAGTCTGTAGTATTCACTTATAGCAACAGAAAATGGAGTAGGACAGAGCAGAAGGGACCAAGGCAGTCTTGCTGTTGAACCCCTTGGTAACAGATTAGGGAACCATCCCAAGGCCCAGTGTCTCTGAGTTGGTACCGCTTGATGTTGCCTGTCCCGTCTTGCAGAAATCTAGGGAGATCTGAGGCTTCTCCCCAGTCAGAACACTGTGGACTTGGCAGAATAGCCTGAGTAAATGCTCCAGGAATCAAATTGGTAAATGGATGGGCTGCTCCTTTCCTTGCGTTAGATTGAGAGACAGTGGACGGAATCCCATCCAACAGCTCACTGCTTTGGCAGAACCATCTGCCCACCAGACCGCCTGCAGACCCGAAGCTATTACGTGCCTGATAATAACAGGGCACAGCCAGGAGGCACTCGCCGGGTGCTATCTGGTGTGAGGCAGCCCGGCAGGCCCCTGCCTGCTCTCTGGAGAGGCAGCAATCCTTTCAAGCCCCAACAAGGTCTATTTCATACTGGTGGGTCTTTTAGTTTTTCTCTAAGGGAAAAATCAGATAGTGCTGGCTTATTTGGTAATCACCCCAATAAGACGTTTATAGAATGAGGAACCAGTGTTACTAGGTAAAACTGTGAACTTTGCCTAGGAAATAAACTTGTTATTTCTCACCCTAATGAGAGGGATTCACTTCAGTCTTCCAGCTTTAGGGTATCAGAGCTTATTTCTTGGTTTTTATTTGGGTTTACCGTGCTTGTTTGTTTTGTTTGAAATAGGATCTTGCTATGGTACTTGAGGCTAGTCTTGAACTCCTGTGTAGCCCAACCTGGCCTTGAACTCCAGCAATCCTCCTGCCCCAGCATCCCAAGTGCTGCAATTATAGGTGTGTGCTACTGTTTTACAGAGTGAATTTTCCTAAACAGCCTATGAAAGGGCTCCTGACAGAGCTATCTGATTAACTGGGAAAAGAGAGGAAGAATCTCAAGAGATTGGCTTTGCTGGATGGAAATCATCTGTTCTTTGCTGTGAATTTGGCCTTGGGCACCCCCCTACTCCTGCCCACCAGTTCCTTTTGCTCTTGACCCATGTGCTTCCACATCAGCCTACAGAGCTGGCCATCCCACCTTTAGGAAGGAATTCGAGGGTGCCACATTACAATATACACTCTAACTATTAGCCATTAAAAGTAAGTAACACTGTTGAACTTGGGTCTTTAAGGCCATGGATCATCTCTTCCTGTGGCTGTTTTGTTTTTTGGCAGTACTAGGAATCTTCTCAGTTTTTGATTATCATAGATAATTTTATCCAAAACAGGTAATGATCTGACTTTAGGGGTGTACATCTTATTTTTCTAGGCTGAATTTATTGCAGATCATGATTTTGCAGTAACCTTCCTACCTACGTACTTGCTGTACCCATGAGCACGATCTCATCTTGGATCTCAGTGTTACTGGGCACAAAGCTCCCAGCCCAGATTCAGGGCTGCCCTCTAGGGTCTGACCTTTGCCTCTTTGTCTATCCCTCCTTCACTCTCTCTGCAGACAAGGGTAGCACTCATCTCGCTACTCCTCTCTCCTTTCCCCTGTGTCATCTCTTCCCACTGCACTTATAGCTCCTTGGCAGATGTCATGTTGTTCCTGGCCTTGCATCCCACCCACATGCTTGCTGGGCAGGCATTTGGGTGATTCTCTTGCTGATTTAGAGCAAAGCAGGTCTGCTTACATCCTGTTTTCAATGACTAGAGAAAATAATGGAACATGAATTGTTGTCCCATTAGTCTTAGGACAGATCCATGCTACCCAATCTTGGTCACCATTTCAGGGCCTTGAGAACTTTTTCCTATAATGAAGCATCCTCAAAATGAAACTTTAGCCAGGCATGGTGACTCACGCCTGTAATCCTAGCACTCCGGTGGTAGAGACAGGAGGATTGCTGAGTTCCAGGCTTGCCTGGGCTACATAGTGAGCTCAGGGCCAGCCTGAAATACAAAGCGAGACCCTGTCTCAAAAAAAAAGAAACTTTAAAAGAAAAATCAGGAGCTGGAGATTTAGCTCAGGGGTTGCAGCGCCTGCCTAGCAAGCACAAAGTCCCCGGTAACCACATACAATACTGGGCCTGGTGGCTCACGGCCAATGTTAATCAGTACCACATACCACAAATGCCAGGCTTGGTGGCTCAATGTCATCCTAGCACTCAGGAGTAGAGGCAAGAGGATTGCTGAGTTTTTAAAAAGTTAGTAATTAAATTTTAAAAATTAAAATTAAAAACTTTTATGAGCTTTGGATGTAGGTCAGTGTGAAGGCCTTGCATATAATCCCCAGTACCACACACACAGTTAGTAATGAAAAAGGAACAATTCTTTTTTTTCTCGCTTTGTAGTTCAGGCTGGCCCTGAGCTCACTATGTAGCCCAGGCAAGCCTGGAACTTAGCAATCCTCCTACCTCTGCCTCCCGAGTGCTGGGATCACAGGCATGAGCCACCAGGCCTGGCACTGTGGTAAGTGGTATTGATTGCTGGCGGGCATGAGTCACCACACGCAGCATTGTATGTGGTTACCAGGATCGAACTCAGGACCTTGAGCTTGCAAGGCAGGCGCTGGAACCACTGAGCTAAATCTCTGGCCCCTGGAACAATTCTTTATTTGATTAGTTCTAATTGTTTGACTTAATGGCTTCTCACCATTCAGTATTGTGTTGACAATAATGCCTTTGGATTTTACAGGCAGGTTAAAAAAAAATTTTACCTAGACTAGCTGGTCTGGGTGTTAGATCCCATTGCCCTTATACACAAAAGAATTACTGTGTCTGTGTGTAAAATGACAGAACTGTTTTGAAAAACTTTTGGTATACCCATTGAGAGCTTGGTGGCTTAGCAATGTCACTTTAAGGACTCAACCCTACAGAAACCAGAGTTTAAGATCTGCAGCATGACCGGCTGAAAAAGAGAGTGGCATAGAACTGGTGGATTAAACGAGGATGCTTACTCTTGGTTCTCCGGCATGTCAGTCACCGTCTCCACTGTGGCGCGGGGCGGGGAGTCCAGGTGCGCAAAGGCGCAGACCCTGCCACTGGTGCTCCCGAGAGGCCAAAGTGAGACGAGAGAGCGAGGGGCAGACAGAAAGACAGAGAGACAGAGACTGAGAAGAAGAGACAGAGGCCATGATGAGAAGTGCAGCGGATTTTCAGGGCGGGGCCCAGTGAAGGCGCCGGGCCTTGAGGGATATGACAGATGGCCCCGCACTGCGAGCCAGGCCCCAGGGGCAGGTTCCGGGACAGTGCTTCAGGGATGCTTCCCCCAGCCTGGGGCCTGTGGCTGCCTGCAAAGTGAGCTGAGCCCCCAGGACCCGCAGGGTAGGGTTGGGCCTGGCATCCAGGGAGGGTGGGAGAGGTGGAGTTGGGGTGCAGGTGGGACTGGAAAGTAAATACCTCAGAGAAAAGCTGGGAACCCAGAGCTCTAAGGAGCCTGGGAACATTTCAGAGAGGAGACCGGAACGTTCCACAGAGGGGCCCGCGAACGTTCCACAGAGGGGCCCGGAACGTTCCACAGAGGGGCCCGGAACGTTCCACAGAGGGGTCCGGGAACGTTCCACAGAGGGGCCCGGAACGTTCCACAGAGGGGCCCGGAACGTTCCACAGAGGGGCCCGCGAACGTTCCACAGAGGGGCCCGGAATATTCTAGACCACGCAATGGCTGACAGAGTGGAGTATGGTCACAGCGCCTGCTCTCCGGTGGGGAGCGAGCCACAGCGGACACTGCTGCCCAGTGGGTAGCGCCTGGAAGCCCCTGTGGCGGCCCAGGCCTCAGCTGGGGCTAGAGAGACCTGAGGCCGCCAGCGGACGTGTGGTGCAGGGTTGCAGACGTGCTGGGCACTGTGGAGTGAAGCTCTTAAATCGCCGTAGTGGCCATTTGTTGCTATGTGAATCTGAGGAATTTCCTTATTTTTTGTGCCCCAGCCCCCTGTAATAGATATAAGAATGGTACACTGGTGAGGATTAAATAAAGATGTGTATAGAACAGGACAGAAAAGCCTGATCTGTAGTAATTGCCCAACAAGTAATTGCTGTTATAAATTACAATGCCTTGGCTCACTGTACTGATGTCCCAGTGTTTGAGTTGGTTAAATCCCATTTTTCAGCCCCTGAACTCACAGTATGGCAGTGGGAGGAAGAAACTGGACCTTGAGAATTGGCTGCTGGGAATGACAGTAGTGATTGCTGTGGAGGGTTGATTAGGTGAGAGTGAAAGCTGAAGAGAACAAAGGTGAACAGTCAACATTTACCTCCAATTTAGGAATTGGAAGCAGTTGCTTAATTTTTTAAAATAAAAAAAAATTTTTTTTGAAGACAGGGTCTCACTATGTAGCCCAGACAAGCCTCAAATGCACAGCAGTCCTCCTGCCTCTGCCTCCTGAGTGCTGGGATCACAGGTGTGAGCCACCATGCCCAGCGTTGTGGTGTGTGGTTACCAAGGATCAAACTCGGGACCTTGAGTTTGCCAGACAGATGTTAGAACCATTGAGCTAAATCCCTGCTCAATAAAAATTTTGTTTGTTTGTTTGTTTTGTTTTTTTGAGACAGGGTCTCGCTCTGTAGTTCAGGCTGGCTCTGAGCTCACTATGGAGCCCAGGCTAACCTCAAACTCAGCAATCCTCCTGTCTCTGCCTCCTGGGTGCTGGGATTACAGGTGTGAGCCACCACACCCGGCACTGTGGTATGTGGTATTGATGACTGGTGACCGTGAGTCTCCATGCCCAGCATTGTATGTGCTTACTGGGGATCGAACTCAGGACCTTGTGCTTGCGAGGCAAGCACCGGAACCACCGAGCTAACCCTCCAGCCCAATAAAAAAAAATTTTTAAGAGGAAGAATGCGTTGATCTTTACAATCTTTTTGTATCTCAGTTTTTTCCTACCAATATTTGAGGGTCATGAGTGGAACCAATTTAATGTTGTATATCTCCTATAATTAAATTTAGAGCAGAAAGGAAATTACAATACGTAGACACTATGTGATACTATAAAATCATTAAAAAGGAGAGGGATCTCTGGCTTTGAAAAATGTGTGTGATGTACAGTATTGCCAAACAAATGAAGTGTTATGTAGACCTGAGGTGAGATAGGAAAAAGCTGGGTAGAAAAGCGACAAGGAAATAATAACTAACAATAGTGCTTCATAAGAAGACTGTAACTTCCAGGACACTGATTCAGTTAAGAAAGTGAGGTGTAGGAGCCTGGCTATTATTCATGTATCTGTGGAGGCTGCAAACATAGTCCTGGCAAAGGAATTGCAGGCAACCTGGAGAAGACCAAGCCAAAGAGGCAGAGAGATTCATCAGAAGAACGTATTGATGACCAAGGCCTGCCACCTTGGAGGCTCAGCAAACAAAGGCCTTGTTAAATTTGGTAAGATTTGCATGCCCAGAAATAAGATATTCCTACCGCTCTAAAAAATGTCTTTGTTCTGTTTAGTTACAATTAATGGTGCTTACAAGTGCACACCTGCTGCATGCACCAGCTCCTACAGGTTTACATCTGTGTTACACTTTATTGTGACCCATAGGTTGATCTCAGTTTGGCTGAGAGGTAGTCATTTTTATTGTAAAGATGCTTGGATAACCCTTTATGGGGCCCCTCCCGGGTTCATTTGCCTGAGAGCTATTTGTTTTCACTTTGCAATAAAATACTGCTTTCTGATCTTACTGTACAATAAATACTTTTGCTCAGTTCTTTTTTTTTTTTTTTTGAGAGAGGGTCTCATGTTGTAGTTCAGGCTGGCCCCGAGCTCACTATGGAGCCCAGACAAGCCTCAAACTCAGCAGTTCTCCTGCCTGTACAGCCAAGTGCTGGAATTACAGGCTTGAACCACCACACCTGGCATTGTGATGTGTGGTACTGATTGCTGGTTGGTGTGAGTCACCATGCCCAGTATTGTATGTGGTTACTGGGGATCAAACCAGGAACCTTGCACTTACTAGACAGGTGCGGGAACCACTGTGCTAAATCTCTGGCCCTGCTCAGTCCTTTCTTGATTCTCTGCTTTGTTATTCTTTCTGGGCCAAGAAAAGAACACACTAGCTGCTGGATAGTAACAGACCAGTGAGATCTGAGACTTCACAGCATCTCTCTCTCTATAGGTGTTGAGTGTGGCTGTAACTAAGGCTCAGGACAGGTGTGCGCACACTGTCATCAGTGACTTGTGGAGACAAACTGGATTGAGAGATGGAATGAAAGACTGAGAGAGATTTTCACATCTCTTTGTTCTTTGTCAGAAAAAGAAAAATATGGTTTTGAGTAATTTTTGCTTTTTGTGTGCTTTTTGTATTTTTTTAAAGTTAAACAATATTAGAATAAGTCACCCAAAAATTTAGGTGGCATTTGGGCTCAGTAAATGTGTCCTAAACTGATACATAGCACCAAAGGGTCCCTTCATTTAGTCCATAATTATGCATCACAAGAAATTTGCAGATCAGGGTGTCTGTTAATGTACTTCCTCATCACACAGCCTTTCATTATTAGTCTTTGCTTGTAGCCTGTGGCCTGGGATTTGTGAATGAAACAGATATAAGCATAGACTCCCTGCTTCTTTGTAATACCCATATCTCAGTGGTCTATTTGTGTTTGCATGGACCAACCTTAATCTCCTATAAAATGCTTTGTGATATTTCTATACGACAATCAACTCTACTTAGCACAGAAAGGAAAAACCCATCTGTCTTTCATCTCTGATACCATAGCACAAGTATGAAATTACACCTGAGAAGACTCAGCCCCCAGTTGTAGGCAGTGACTTCAATCTTTGACCCCCACCTCAACTCCAGAGGTAGCAAACCTTCCTTGTAATCGGAGAGAAAACTTGCTGAAGAGAAGAAAGAACTAAATGTACACAAACCCACAGGTTTGTTCTCATCTTAGCAAAGCACTGTAGCATCTATTTCAAAGTTTTGTTTTTTGTATGCAGTTCTTTGATCTCTAGTAAAACACACCCTGTTCCCTGAGGTTTCACCTGGATTCCTGCACGTGTTGGTGCTGTCTTTGTGACTTCTTAACACATCATTCCTGTGATATTGATATTTATGTCTAGGGCGTGTATGTGTGCGTATGCATATGCACCTGCTAGACAGGGTGCTCTGCCACAAGCTGCGTCTCCTCTGCATTCTAAAAATTTTGATACTGTCTTGCTGAGTTGCCCAAATTGGCCTCAAACTAGTAATCCTTCTGCCTCAGCTTCCCAGTAGCTTGGATTACTGATGTGCTCTAATCACGTCTTCACTTTATTACTGGATTGTAATCCTACACCAGGTTGTCCGTATTCCATGGCCTATAATTTGGGTAGTCAATAAATGTATCCTGGGGCCAGAGATTTACCTCAGTGGTTCTAGCACCTGCCTAGCAAGCACAAGTTCTCTAGTTCAATCCTGGTAACCACATACAACAATACTACACATGGTACTGCTCATGCCCACCAGCAATCAGTACCACGTACCACAGTGCTGGGTGTGGTAGCTCATGCTATAATCCTAGCACTTGGGAGGCAGAGGCAGGAGGATTGCTGAGTTCAAGACTTGCCTGGGCTGTATAGTGAGCTCAAGGCAAGCCTGAACTATACAGGGAGACCTTGTCTCAAAAAAAAATAAAATAAAATAAATGTATGGCATTACACTTGCCTCACAAGTGCAAAGTCCTGAGGTCAATCCTCAGTACTGCCAAAAAAAAAAAAAACCGTGATATTACAATGGTAGCAATTAATTTGCAGAAGAAGAATTGAATATAAATTGTTTTTTTAAAAAAAAAACCAACAGGAACTTCATACTATTATTATTTAGAAGTGGATACAGTGGACCTTTGACTTACAAACTCAGTTCATTCCCAAGGGCCAGTTGTAACTCAAGTTGATCTTGTCTTCAAAGTTTCTCTCCTGTGTAATTTTAGGCCACACTTTCTTCAAGGCATATCTGAGTATCCTTAGATTGGCCCAGGATTTCTCGATTAATCCTACACAGGAAAGGATGTTGTAATATTCCTTACAGAACTCTTTAAGGATTAAATCTGTATCTGAGACCATTGGAAAGCACAAGCAGCCAGCATTCAGATTGTAACTCAAGACTTTGGTCATAAGTTAAAATTAAAATTACATTTGTAATCCAAGCTGTTTGTAAGTCAGACTAGTAACTCTAGAGTTCACTGTCATTTGTAAACATGTTCAGAAGAGTCGCACAAATAACAAGTCTGCCTTGGCAATTCTCATCACTAGAACTGCTGAAGTTCTACTGGCTGGTGATAAAAGAAAGTTTTGCATATTCATTAAGTCTGTGCTATATTATGTTTGCATCCAGGCATTTAAAATCATATTTTCAAGGTCACTTTGTGTGTGTGTGTGTGTGTGTGTTCTACGTCTGTTCTACTTGTGTTCTACTGGAATTGAGCCCACGGCTTACATCTGCTAGGCACCAAGCTAGAATCCTATCCCAAAATATATTCTTCAGGCAGAGAAATCAAACTTTAGCAATTAGCATTCCCCAAGTTGCTACATAAGTAGTTTAAGATGGTGCCTCAGTGGGTATGTCATCACCATGACACACGGTGGAAGGCATTTCTTCTTGGGTTTTTTGCCTGTCATTTAGGTTGCTGCCCCCAGCCAAGTCGGTGACACCTTGGCTTCGGTCTTGACCGAATTCACATCAGCTCAGTCAGCTTGAGGTATTCTTTCTTATTCCATTATCTTCCCACTCAGTTTGCGAAATAGTAGTGACAAACTCTTTATTAACTAACAGAGCTTAGATATTTAAACACCAACTTAAACAACCCCAAAAAGTGTGTTTCATAGAAAATTAACCCTGCCATACCAGTGGAGAAAATTACAGAGCAAAATTTCAGTAAGTTGTGTTAAGGGTCCAAGTGGCTCTTAATACTGATTTGTAAACCTAGCAGCATTCAGACTACTAAGTAGAAAGGTGTTCACCTGGGCCTGGCAGAAAATTGCCTTGAGCAGAGACAAAGAAACAGCTGAGTGCAAACAGTGAGTCAGTTGACAAGAGACTGCTTCAGGGTACTTTCCTTCCTTGGGTTGAAGCAGAGGGGACTTCCTCCTTGTGCCAGTCAGACTGAGCTCACTGGTTGTTGTGAATATCTCCTGGCTTTTTTTTTTTTTTTTAATAGGCCTGCTTGTAAATTTGACTCTGTCTCTTACAATTTTTTGAGGGTCAGATCTTTTTTTGTTTTTGTTTTTTGTTTTTGGTGGTACCAGGGTTCGAACTTGGGTCCTTATGCTTCCATGGTAGTGCGGTACCACTTGAACTAAATCCCAGGCCCTTGTTTTGTTTTTTTGTTTGGTTTTGTTTTGTTTTTGAGAGAGAGTCTCACTTTGTAGTTCAGACTTGCCCTGAACTCACGATATAGTCCAGGCTAGACTCGAACTCAAGTGTTCTGCTCGAATTGTGCTCCCCTAAGAAGACCAGCAACACGCATGCATTGAACAAGGGGACTTTTATTAACACGGCATGCAGTAGGTCCACCAATACTAGATTAGAGACCCCACGTGGCAGTTACCCACTCCTTTTAAAGGCATTCTTGGTTCACTTACAGAAAGGGGTAGGGTACTTACTAGGGATTAGCTAACAATTTAATCTACCATACCTATCAGGTGGTCACTGGTGGAGGAACAGAAAGGGCACAGTCAGCCAGGGGGAGGGCTAGTCATGTAGAAACAAAGAAACATTTTTTGTCGGGAACAACTAGTACAAGTAGCTCACCGAAACCAGAATGTTACGGCTGGTCAAGCCCACCAGGAGGTCGCTGTTACTGAGCCCACCATCTCCACCAGCGGCCTTAGTGGCCTTACCGGTTTGCTTTACATTCCAGGAACCTTACACAATTGCGCTTTGGTCCCAACAACAGCAATCTTACTGTCTCTGCCTCCGGAGTACTGGGCGTGAGCCGCCATGCCCAGGATTGTGATACGTGGTACCCGTGATCAAACTCGGGACCTTGTTCTTGCCAGGTAGACACTGGAACCACTGGGCTAAATCCCCAGCCCGAGGGTAGGATTTTACAAGTAAACAGCTTGGGTTTAGTTTGGTAATGTGGAATCCTAGTATGAATGACTCCATTTTGGTTTATCAGGGCCTAGTACAGAAGCTCAGCCCACATCAAGGCCATAAATTTGCTTAATAGGATTTCCCATCTGTGTCCATATCTGTGGTCATGTCAGTCCATCTCTAATAGGTCAGAGGAGACTGCACCATAGCCTGGGAAAAGCTCAATTCAGAGCTGAACACACAAGAGATGATCCCAATACAGGGCAACTGTATGAATTTTAAAATGAATTACAGTGAAAGACTGTATGAATTTTAAAATGAATTACAGTGTCAGTCCACATGTACTGTACAAGATATGGTTGGGAAATATGGTATTTAATTTTTTTTTAAGATTGATTGTAGTCAAACATACATTCTTGCAAAATACTCCCCTTTACTTCAAGTACACTTACTCCATCGCTCTTGCCACTTTCTGAAGTAGGACTTACAGTCCTCTTCCATGTCTTTAGTTGTGCTGTCATAGCTACCTTGATGTCCTGAGTCAATTCAGAATATTTACTTATCCTCCCAAAGTAGCTAGATAAGTAGTTTAACTAAACTGGTGCCTCAGCTTAGTTAGATGAAGAATCAGAAGTTGCACAATGCCAGATCCAGTGAAAAACAAAAACAAACCTGCCTTTTGGTTGGATGATGCCAAGCAACACAGTTCACTGTGTTTTATCACACCTCTTAAGGACACTCAGAAGAGGACTCCCAGCAGTGCTTCAAAAATAGCAAGAATGATTCAAAGTAAAGGGGCATATTTTGAGGGGGATTGATGGCAATATGTCTTTCACTGTAATTCATTTTAAAATTCATACAGTTGCCCTGTATTGGGATCATCTCTTGTGTGTTCAGCTCTGAATTGAGCTTTTCCCAGGCCATGGTGCAGTCTCCTCTGACCTATTAGAGACGACTCACCGTAGCCCTTGGGCTCTCAGCTCTCTAAGCAGAAGTGGGACCTAAATATCAGTGTATCAGCCAACCAAAGTACAAATACCTTGTATCTTAGCCAGTTTTCTCTCTGTTGAGAGATTTTTGGTAGCAGTTAACACAGTTTACCGAAAACTAAGGTGATACTCTGAATTCCACAATGAGAAGGTTTTATTAAATGGGCATTTGATTTGCCTGTTTGAATATCTAAAACACTGATGCCCAACTTTGTAGTACCTTAATATTTTTTTTTTTTTTTTTTTTTTTTGAGACAGGGTCTCACTTTGTAGTTCAGCCTGGCCCTGATGCTCACTATGTAGCCCAAGCTAACCTCTAACTCAGCAATCCTCCTGTCTCTGCCTCCCAAGTGCTGGGAATACAAGCGTGAGCCACCACACCCAGCACTGTGAGGGTGTGGTACTGATTGCTGGTGGGCATGAGTCACCACGCCCAGCATTGTATGTGATTACTGGATCAAACTCAGGACCTTGTGCTTTTGAGGCAGACACTGCAACCACTGAGCTAAATCTCCGGCCCACCTTAATATTTCTTAAATTAAAAGCAAAAACAGGGGCCGGAGGGTTAGCTCAGTGGTTCCGGCGCCTGCCTCGCAAGCGTAAGGACCTGAGTTCGATCCTCGGTTCCCACATATAATGCTGGGCGTGGTGGCTCACGCCTGTCATCCCAGCACTCGGGAGGCAGAGACAGGAGGATTGCTGAGTTCGCGGCGGCTTGCCTGGGCACCATAGTGAGCTCAGGGCCAGCCTGAACTACAAAGCAAGACCCTGTCTCCAAAAAGCAAAAAAAAAAAAAAAAAAAAAAAAAAAAAAAAAAAAA
>PVIC010005667.1:0-56800 GCA_004025085.1 Thryonomys swinderianus | reverse complement strand
TCAACGGTTGATTTTTAAACCAAGCAATTTATTTGAAAATGTTAATTTCCATGATCACTCTCTTTTAAAAGATACAATCTGTTTATCATACATCCCCGCTGCTTACTTTACTGCCTGCTTTCTTGCAGTTTCCTGGCCAATAATTTCTGTATCTGAAAATGGATTACACTTAATGGAATTCAGTTAAGCTTATTACTTTGTTTTCTATTTATGAAGTGTTCTATTCCTTCCCCAGTACAGAGATTTATTCTTCTTGAATGACATTTTTACTAAGCTTTTTCCTGTTGTTTTCAAAAGTTTTCTGTGACAAGTGAATATCCATTCTTTTCTTAGAAAAACTACAGTGTTCTCTTTCCGTAGTAATTTACCTGGGGTTGCTGTTCAGCTAATATTTATTATTTTATCTAAATAATATTAATATTTAATAGTTAATTTTATATTTCATGGATACTTGGTTTAATTTCAGGCTTGATTTTACTTTTTTTTTTCTTTTTGAGACAGGGTCTCGCTTTGTAGTTCAGGCTGGCTCTGAGCTCACTATGTAGCCCAGGCAAGCCGCTGCGAACTCAGCAATCCTCCTGTCTCTGCCTCCAGAGTGCTGGGATTACAGGCGTGAGCCACCACACCCGGTTTGATTTTACTTTTGTAGTCATTCTTTGTTGCAAACTATAAGATTCTTGTATTCAAATTTCCTTATGATATATCCAGGAATAGATTTATTGCTTTATTAACTTCGCTTGGGGTTGCTTATATTTTGGTATTGTAGGATTAAAATAATTTGAGAGTATTTTGACCAGTTTTACATAACATACTGCCAATTTGTTTTTCTTATGGAAACTCAACTAGGATATGTTGGGTTATGTAATCATATCTCATAGTCAGAACTCTCTCGTCTTTCATCCTGATTCTCTCTGGTCTGTATCTCCCTCTGGCCTCTCTTTCAGTTCAATACCTTACTTCTTTGGTTGCATCTAAACTGTTACGTTACTCATGGAATTTATTTCAAATTTCACTAATAGTTTCGTTTCTAAAATTCTGGCAAGACTATGTCCATTTTGTTGTGGAATCTTATTTCTAAGGTCTTAGTTTATAACTCTGAGAAATATAAGGTATGGATTTTATCATCTATCATAAGAACCTGGAAACAGAATGTCAACAACCCAGACACCACAGGCCTTCACTGGTTCTAACACTTGCCACCAACCGCATCTGAGTGTTGAGTGGTTGAAATGCAACTGGTCTGAGTTAAGATTTGCTATAAAAGCTGCTTTTGAAAATCCCAGTACAAAAAGGAAGATGAAATACTTCACTAATGTGCATTTTTAGTATATGTTACAATGATCAGACTTCATAATATTGGAGTAAATGAAAAATATCATCAAAGTTATTTTCCTCTTTTTCACTTCTGTTTTCAGTAGTTATGACTCAGCATTATATAATACACCAAAGGCAGGGTATGTTTTAGCTCTTTGAAGAATGAAGGGCTATTAAGAGATAAAATATAAGTGAGTGTTTACTTTTTTCTTTTTTCTTTTTTGGTGGTATCAGGGATCAAACTTGGGCCCTTGTGCATCCAAATTAGGTGTGGTACCACTTGAGCTAAATCCCTGGCCCTGAGTGTTTACTTTTGATAATGAAACTGCATTAATATGTATCATAAGAAGCCAAATTGAGGGGTTATAAGCTAACAGGTTCAATTCATGTCATGACACTCATTCCATTTGATATGAGAAATATTCCTTGGGGTGATCATGTATGTACATAAATATTGTTATCTAAAATACATTTTTAAAACTAACAAAATAATACATTTATAATATTTCTGTTGTAAACTTCAAAAATGACCATTGTTTGAGTGTCAGCAGGGGAATCAATTGCCTAACTTTATATAATTGCTGATGAGATTAGAAATGTCAAACTGAACATGTGTCCTCAGTATGCCAAATAAATAATGCTATTACTATAAATTGATATGATTCCTTCTGCTACTGACTTTTATCTCCATCAAAATCTTACATTTGATTTCATGGTTAAAATCTCTCTTTATCCAGTATCTTTTCACAGATCAAAATATATCACTAACATTTATCTTAAGTAAATCCGTGTTACTGCCTAAGTAAGAGAAAATGAACAGTGATCACCAAGGATAGACAAGTACATAAAAGGCAGAAGGTTCAATAAAGCACTTATTAATCTTTCATATTTTGTGGAGATGTTATTAGTTGCTTTATTTCCTACAGAAGTATCTTTGGATTTAAAACCTTTCCATGAATGCTTCTGGTTGTACTGTCCTACTATGCAAAGTACAATATTTATTTCCAGAAAGCCTTGAAGAATGTGATACAATTTTTTGAAAGCACTTAAATGTCTATAAAATATTTATAATATATATTATTTAATGAACATAAAAATAAAGATCAGATGTTCATGTTTGGTTCAAATCTGTTTAAATTCTGTAGCTTTCTAAAGTTTAATAGTACTTTGGCATTTGTTATCAAATAATTTAACAAATTTTATATTGGCACTACTTGACAGACACCAAATATATATACTCAATAACAGAATAATGTCTTCCTTCTTTGACAACTTTGAAAGATGCTATACAATTTCCATTGCCAAGAAGGTTGCGTGTGTCATGAAGTGAGCTTTTCCCATGGTGCATTTCTACCATGATGCTTCTGTTTTGGAATTGCCTGCCATGTCTTGTGCATACAGCAAATGTGAGCAACAATAAAACTTTTTTTCCTTTAAACTGTGTTTGTCTAGTCTTTGCTCCTAGCAATGCAAAGCTGACCAATACTGTTCTTTGATAAGAAAAAGAACAATAATAATGTATTTCAGAAATCAGGTTCTAGATATCACTCAAATACCAGTTCATTGATACATTGTATCGGCTGTTATTTCCCAGTCCTCTGAACCCAGCTTTCACTACAGACAATCCGGAGCCCATTATAATAAATCATTGGCTACAAAGGTTGATTATTTTCATACACTGAACAATGTATATAAGTTTAAAATTTCTCATGTACAAGTGTTTTTGACAAAATTAAATCTCTTACCATGATTAGAGAAAGAATATGCCTATAGAATTTGAACATAGGTCCTATTTCCTTAAACCCAACTCATTCAGATGCTATAGTTTTATCATGAGAAAAATAAAAGTGGTGAGAAGAATTTAATCTAATGTTTAATGATTTTGGGTCATTGCTTTACTTTTAGAAAATAAATCCAATGAGAGATGGAAGTTGAGTAATGTACTAGAGTGTCAATGTTCCTGATTTCAGTAATAACTGTGTTTTGATATTTCCATGTTTTTATTTCAGTTGTTTTACTTCAACACAAGATGGCTAAGGTGTTATATGACATGTAATTTGAAATGTTTAAAATGGAATATGTAGACATACTTTCCTCCCTGTGCAGAGTTACCAGGTGAGGGGGTTTACCCAAAATGAATTTCCCAGACCTCCTATCTGCACACAAATTATAAAGTATTTCCCTGCAGGTATTTCAGCAGATTCAGGAAATGGTTTTGGTGCCATTGGCTTCAATGTGTTGGGCCAGCATGAAATATAAACCTTGTATGGTCATTTTCATTTCATGGTATTTATTGAAAGTCATAAAGTAGATTAAACTATAAAAAATCAAAAAGAAACATTCCTATCCTTTACCAAGGCATAATTTTCATTATTTAAAAATTTTAAGATCTGAAAAATTTTATTGAATAAGTCATAACGCTGTTTATATTTCTGGATCATTAAGACGAGGCAAGAACAATAAAAATTGCACACTACAACTGTACAGAAAATTACCTGAGGAAACAGATTGGAGAAATAATATATTTTAAATAAGGCTGTTTTGTTTTATATTAAACCTCTATTGGTGGAGTATCTGTTACAGGAACATACTAATAAAAATGTGATTTGTGTTTAATCCAAAGAATATTCTTAAAATAACCTTTTTCATAGGGAAGAGAATGTTAGAATAATGAAGGGCACACAATTTAAGACATAAATTGTGTCCTGTCCTATTACACACATTAAAGGCAACACTTCCTTCTCCACCCAGACACCGAATGAGAAGAGTAGCTGTAGAGCTGGGCCAGTGCAGCTAAGGGGCAAGGGCATGCTCAGCACATGCAAGGCCCTGCACACAATCTCCAATACAATAAGAAAAAAAAACTGAATTGATTGTATACTTCTCCAGGCAAATAGTGATTTCAATTCTTTTAAGAAAGAATAGTATGTAGGTGAATGACCATGTGATGAAACCTGATGTGGAGAAACGGCAAGGGGGGAAGCAGCAAAGCAAACACCACATCAGGCTGGGACATACGTGACCCCACAGACATCCATGGGCAGCGAGGAGGAGCCTGTGGCTTCAGGTAAGAAAATGAGGAGGGTGCCTTAGGAGAGGAATTCACAGAGCTGAGGGTATTTACAAGTCAGAGCGGTGCCTGGCGTTTACTTCAGGAGAGATGTGGTTGATCAAAGAGTTAGGACAATGGAATTACCCTGACTGTCATGTTAAGAACAGACTGGGCTACAGTATTGGAAACAACCCAGATGCCCATCAACTGGAGAATGGATAAAGAAGATGTAGAATATAAAATGGAGTATTACTCTGCCACAAAGAATGGCAAGTTTCATTCATTTATGTGCAAATGGATACACACACCTGGAGCACACTAATAAATGAAATAAATAGATCCCAGATATGTAAATACTGTATCTTTTCTCTGGTATGAGAACCTGTAGATGTAAATGAGTTTTAGAATGTATGATAGATTTTGTAAAATAGGAAATATTCAAAGGAAATGTGGTAGAGGAACGTAATAAGGGGAAAGAATAAATATGATTTGGAAAGAAAAAGAAATAGCATGTATATAAGGGGTGGGAGGTTGTGGGTGGGTAGGGATATGGCTAAAAATGAGAATTAACTTCTGTCATATACTGATACAAATTCTCCAGTGGTGAGTATGATTGTGAACTGTATATAAAATGTACCAATAAAGAATCCAATTAAAAAAAGAAAGAATAGTAAATACTAACTATGAAAAATTTCAAATTTGTAAAACAGAATATAAATTATACTAGGAATACATGTACATTTATCTAATAACATGTAATAGAAAATTATGTAACTTTGAATATTTTTCTTTCCATACCTTTGCCACTTATTATTTTAAATGAAATTACACTGTTTTTTTCTGATACCTGTTTATACTGAATGATAAAACATATGTTTTGTGCTACTTGTGATTTTTGCACCTACTGTTGCACCTACTGATGCTCCCTACTGTATACCTAATTATCTTTTCTTGTCATTTCTAATACTTCCATGGATGGCTTTTTTAGGGATTTTTTTTTTCCTGAAAATCTTTGAGGAGTTTAATTTTTTCCAATATTTTAAAGATATAACTATTAAGTGTTTGGTCCTTTATTTATTTATCTCCATCATTTCATTCATGTTCTTCATATTGGCTTTTTATTACTTATGTATTTGTGTATTTTATTCCCTTTGTTCAGAGCAGGTAATCTGTGATCCATTGTTATTATTTTGTGTTATATATTTTAAAAAGTGATTACATACTATAAAGGTTTCTGTGAATATGTTTTATTTAACCTATAAAATTTGATGTTACATGTTAAATATGGTGCATATACTATATCAATTTCACATTTTGATTTAGTATTTTTTTTATTTTTTTTGAGACAGGTTCTTGCTTTGTTGTCCAGGCTGGCCCTGAGCTCACTATGTAGCCCAGGCAAACTTCAAACTCAGCAATTCTCCTGCCTCTGCCTCCGGAGTGCTGGGATGACAGGCGTGAGCCACCACACTCGGCACTGTGGTATGTGGTATTGATTGCTGGTGGGTGTGATCACCACGCCCTGCATTGTATGTGGTTACAGGGATCAAATTCAGGACCTTGTGCTTGTGAGGCAGGCACTGGAACCACTGAGCTAAATCTCCGGCCCTTAATCTAGTATTTTAAAGATTTTCTTTCTTCTGCATACTGCATTACAGCTGAAAATCAACTGTCAATCTAAATGATTTATTTCATAAGCAAGTTTAATTTTTTTCTGTATTATTATGAGGTTCTTAACTTCAGCGCTATGAACTTTTCTGCTACTTCCCTGCTTAGGCAGTATTGTCAGGGTTTCCAAATCATGGTGTTGACATTCCTGTCAACACCATGACACTTGTGCACTCACAGTTTAAAAAGGTGCACATTACTCTGGCCAGCTATCTGGACAACTCAATCGCTGGGCGTATCCCAAGGTTCATCTGCTCGTATTACTGGTGCATGCATTAGAAGATTCAAACATCTGCATAGTAGAACAGCTGGGGCCCCTCTGCTTGTATGTTCTCTCCACCATAAAAGCTTTGGAGTTTGAGTATCTTTTATATTATAGCTTAGAATTTCTAAGACCTTGTCCTTGGAGAAAGAGCCAGTTGTGGACTGTATTGCCTTTTATGACTTCTCTGCAGTTGTCCCATAACGTCATTTCTACCATACTATCTACCATGAATTTTAAGAGCTTCAAGGTTCAAGGGGCGGTGCTTTCTTAGAGGAAATTGTGAGGCTGATTAATATCACTGAAGGCATATTTGGATATTATATTCACCCATATGATACAAAGCATCTGATAACATTTCACAAAAGCTTCTTTGCTATAGACACTGTTTAGCTATTCTATTCTGTTGTCTATTCTTAGCTATAGACATTTCTTAGCTACAGACATTGTTGCAGACATTCAGGAAACATGGGTATGAGCTAGGAACTTTTAGGATGTATATTTAACTTCAAATTCAAGGTAGTCTCTTTCTCAATGTAAGATCTGGATAGTTTGCTTTCATGGAATTGTTGTTGTTGTTGTTATTGTTGTTGTTGTTTTAGACAGGGTCTCTCTTTAGAGTTCAGGTTGGGCCTGAACTCACTATGTAGCCCAGGCAAGCCTTGAATTCTTGGCAAACCTCCTGCCTCTGCCTCTTGAGTGCTGGGATTATAGGCGTGAGGCACCATGCTTGGCATTGTGGTATATGGTACCAGTGATCAAACTTGGGACCTTGTGTTTACACTTGCAAGGCAGATGCCGGAACCACTGAGCTAAATCTCCAGCCCCGGAATAAATTTTTGTTTAAGCTATAATTTCTTCTAGTAACCAGCCTCTTTGGGATGGTGTTGCCTGTTTAATTTTGCAATCTGTCATTGAAATTATGGACTTTTTAAATCTTTCATGCCTTTTACATCAAAAACAGATAGGTGTTATTTCGAGAAAATTTGGTCATCTAAAAATATGAGCTGTATAAAAAAAGAGCAATCTTTTTTTTTTTTTTTTGAGACAGGGTCTCGCTTTGTAGTTCAGGCTGGCCCTGAGCTCACTATGGTGCACAGGCAAGCCTCGAACTCAGCAATCCTCCTGTCTCTGCCTCCTGAATGAAAAAAAAGAACAATCTCTTAATCTGTAGATTTTCCAAATTTCAAACAAATATTTATATTAGACTCACATGTAAATGTGTGTGATTTTTATTATGATAACGTCATAGATTTTGTCACAACAGTTACCCAGTCTTCAGGCTTCATTCTGGGGATCATAATATTCCTAGTAATGATTAATTACTGATAAGATCTAATTCATGCTAAACATATGAATGGGTCTTACAGGTATAGCTCTGGGCACAGTAGCACTCAACAGTAAACTTGGAATCTCAGTATTTAGTTATCTGGCGCTGAAAAAGAAGCTCATGATGTGTTTGTCTTACCCAGGATGAGGCCACAGTTTGCCCTAAGTACAGTTTCAACATGACTCTGTGCAAATACTCACTTCATGGTGTTTCCAAAGATGTAGGGAAAGATAGCTGTGTAGATTTTAGGTAGATGTAGGAGAAGACCCTGTCTTTGCTCAATTACTAAAAAATCCTGAATCCTTCTTCTTTTCTAAGTTTGTTTCTAAAATATGTATGTACAAAGATGACTAAGGCATAATTTGGCTTTAATAGAACCCAGAGGACTGTTTCCTCAAGCAGTGCAGTTGAGAAAAACGTATGACAAGGAATTACATTTGGAATACTTGACTCCTTCATCTTTATTGTGACTCAAAAATAGTAAGCAAAGTGAAATGTAATGTGTGTGTTTGGGATTACATGTTTCATTTCATTTATATTTTCTAGAATTTCAAGCCACTGCTTTTCTCCCTTTGACATCACTCTGCCCTTCTCTCTCAAATAGATAATGTGCTATTTGTAGGATTTATTGACTTGTGACCTACATTTCAAGACAGGTGTTGATGTGGGAAGCACTGACCGCAATCAGAGCAGCTTACAGGCCTTAAACAAAGTATACCTGATGTAGAGATTCCCGAGAGAACCTGACATATACCCCAGGTAGAGGCTGGTACCAATGGCAATCAGTCTCTTATTTACAAAGGTAATTCTGACGTCTCCACTTTGGTACAAAAGCAAAAATATCCAGATCTTTTCAGAAACTGTTTTCTTCTAAAATTCTTTACACCATGGAGCTCCATTTTTAGGACATTCAATTCAGTTAAGAGGGATTTATTTTTAACTGAGAGTCTGTTTGGCTGTAAATGGCATGTAATAACTACACACATTTATTAGGTCTGATTCCACATTTGTGTACATGCAAACATCCATAGTACCTTCACCAGACATCCAACACAGCTCAAAATTCTTCCCCCTTTGTTTCTGTCTTCTCTGTTTTCTTTTGTATTTGTGACAGAGCCACAACGTGTCCCCTTTTAGCATTTTTGAACTCCATAACATTGAACTGTTAATTGTATACAAGTAGCTAAAAATAGTGTATCTCTATATCTTACTACAGAGCTCTAGTAATTACCTTTTCAGGAGAAATAAAGCTACTTGTTTAATAACCCCAAACTTTTTTTTTCTCATAGCCAGCCTCTTAAAACTAGGCAAAAATGAATCTGTGTTTCTCTAAGTTTGACTATTTATTGATATCTAATGTAAATGGAATCAAGCAGTATTTCTGTCTCTGTGACCCACATATTTCATTCAGTTTAATGTCTATCAGGTTCATCTGTGTTAGCAGAATTTTTTCTTAGTTAAGGCTGAATTAAGGATGGGGATTTAGCACAGTAGGGCCACCACCTGCCTTGCAAGTGCAAGGTCAGGAGTTCGATCTCTGGACCATGTGTGTGTGTGAACTATCTTTCAGGTTTCCTAAGCCACGTTTTCTTTATTCACTAATATTCAATGAACACTTGGGCTATTTAGAAATCGTGGCTTTTGTAAGTAATACTGTAATGAACATGGTAGCCCAACTACCTCTTTGAGGGGTTGATCACAATGACTTTATATACATACATTTAGAAGTGAAATGGTTAAAAATATATTTTAAAGAAGCTTCCATACTCTTTTCCATGGATTCAATGCTACTCTAACTTTCACCAAATAGCTCATAGAGTTTTCAATTTCTCTATATCCTCACCGACACCTCTTTTCATATTTTCACTATATCAATTGTCATGGATGTGAAGTAACATCTCACTATGATTTTGATTTGTACTGTTTTTTCTTTTTTTTTTTTTTGAGACAGGGTCTCACTTTGTAGTTCAGGCTGGCCTTGAGCTATGTAAAAGCTTTTTTAATTTTTCTTTTTTTTTTTTCATTTGTCTGTTGTAGCTTTTGTTCCCTGATTTTGTGGATATATTCAAGAATCCACTACCAAGCAACATTAGAAAGACTTTCCTTTATATTTTCTTCCATGAGCATTATAGCGGCTGGCCTTATATTTACATCTTTAGCCCAACATGGATATGTTTTGCATATGGCATAAAGTAGGCTTCTAACTTTATGTTTTTATAACTTTTTTATAATTTGTATGTAAATATCCAATTTCCTCAGGATAGTCACTTGAAAGCAACATTTCTCTAGGATTAACTCTTCATCTTTGTCTAAATTGACCTGAGTGTGATGCATGGGTTTATTTTAGAATTCATTATGTTCCTTTGGTCTGTAAGTCTATATTTATTTCAATACCATGAAACTTTAGTTTCTGCTGTTTTGCAATCTATTTTAGAGTTAGAACGTAGATAGATTCAATTTTGCTCTTTCTCAAGATTATTTTGACTATTCTGACATGCTGGGATTTCATGTGAATTTTGAGGTTTTATTTCTCTTATAAAATTAACTTCTGGATTTTGATAAGATAGTATTGAATCTTTAGTTGTGGATGGTATGAATATTTAAACAACAAGTTTTCTAATTACAATTGTGCTATTATATTAAATGTATTTATGCTTCCTTTAATTTCTGTGGTCAATGTTTTATAGCTTCCAATGTGCACAATCTCAAATATATTTTATAAATTATATACCACTGAAAAATCAGACATTTTGTATTTTGTTCGTAAGGCAGCTGAAGAAAGCTGAAATTTAAAATGAGAAGAAGTTCTAATATATCAAGAAGAATTGCTCAGTCACGTCTTTTGGAAATGTATTCTGGAGAGATGCAAACTGTTCTTTGTATTACCTATAAATTATATGTTTAAATAGCATATTTTTTGCCATTAGTCTTTCCTAGAGAAAAAGAACATAAGATGTTTTTTCAGTGCTGGTCAAAACAAATTGTAGCCTCTGTGCTATTCACAGAAAACTGTATCTGCTTCCTGAATATATTCCATCAATGCTAGGCCTTTAGCCATAATTATATCTACTCCATTCCCACCCAACACACACACACACATGCACACTCAGCATATTATCTACTTTGTAAGCAGTGATTCCTCTTTCATTATTATACACTGATTATAGGCTGTTACTTTGTCTTAAAACATTTAGCAAGGACTTGCTGGAGAGCAGATAATGAATAAATGAATAAAGCAAAGGCAGAAAAAAATAATCGGTATTTGACATTTAGAATACATTTAGTAACATACTATGATAAGGTTTTATCATAGTTTTCTTAATTGACCAATTTGAGAGCTTCACAGAAACATAAAATCTAAGTAATTCATTTTCAGTTTTCACCAATTTTTGAGGAATTTTAATGTTAGCAATAATTTCAAGCATGGTGTCATACACTCAATGCATAAAATCATCGTTGTAAAGCAGAAAAAAAATCTGCTTCGATCTACTAGAGAAACGTGTGTGTGTGTGTGTGTGTGTGTGTGTGTGAGATAAAAATAAGTGAAACCAAAAAAGACTCAGGCATAGTCTGTAACATTTCTAGAAAGAATGAATTTTTAACAATGATAAAATTATACAAAACACTTTGTGTGATAAAAAGACACTTGCAATTTTAGATGCTGCAGCAGAAACAATGATTAGCCATCTAAGCAAACATAGGAACTGAAGTTAAATGTTTCATAACACATTTGGTGGCTTTTTATTTTTTTCTTTAAAAATTAAGAATTAGAACTAAAACATCACTTGCATTTAAGTATCTAGCCAAAGAACGAGGACAAAATGCCTAAGAGTTTCGGAATTATCTGACTGCCTTCATATTTGAATTTAACAATTTTTAGGAAAATATTCTCCTTATTGCTAAAACTGTATTGATCAGAATAGTTAGAGTTCCTTACTGGTGCATATGAGTTAATCGTATTTGGAATTTACTATTGTTTAAAAACTATTGTTTAAAAAAGAATCTGGTTTCTCTTGATTACACCTTAGTTATTAATTGTAGCTTATGCTTTTATATTTTGGTCTTTGTTCAATTTGGATTAGATGTTAGTATAGGAAGAGATATGGACCTTGATTTAGTCTTCTGTCCATGGATAACCACTATACCCAGACCTCTTTGTTAGAGTCTATCATGTTTCTGTCCTTTTGTCAAAAATCGGATGGCTGAAGATGCATCAGGATGTTTTTGTGTTGCATTTGATTCCATTGGTCCACATGTCTATTTTTTATGGCAGTACTGCGTTATTTGTTTCTATGGCTCATCGAAACTGTATACTTCTACCATGGTGACCTCTTCAGCTTTGCTCTTTTTACTGAGGTTTATGTTGCCTATTCTGGGTCTCTTCTGGTTCCATACAAGTTTAGGACTGTTTTTCTAATTATGTGAAAAATGGTGTTGGGATTTAATATGAATTATATTACATTTATATATTGCTTTTGGTAATGTGGTCCTTTTAATGATATTAATATGCTTATCTAGGGACAGGAGATTTTTTATTTTTCAGTATTTTTTGATTACTTTTCTTGAAACTCTATAGTTTTCCTTATAAGCATCTTCCACAACCTTGGTTAGACTTATTTCAAAAAAACTAGAACAATAGGCTCCATTTGACACAGCTATTTCACTACTAGGTATATATATGAAAGAAGTAAAAGCATCATACCACAGAGACATATGTACACCAATATTTATCGCAGTACTGTTTGTAATAGCTAAATCTTGGAAATAGCCCAAATAAAAATGTGTGTGTATGTGTGTGTGTTAATGCAATGGAATATTAGCCACAAAGAATGATAGGTTAGAGATGTTTATACTTAAATGGATATACTTTGAAGCCATACTCACAACTGAAAAAAATAGGACACAGATGTGTAAATATCATATTATTTCTCTAGTATAAGAAACTGAAGCTGTAAATGTGGTCCAGAATATATGCTAAGTATTATGAAACAGGAAGAAAATGTATGAAGGGTAAAGAGAAAAGGGAGTTGTGGAAAGTAAAGAAGATAAAGAAAAAATTGATGGTCTAAATTAAAAAATGGAAACAAAGCTTATGTTATGGGGGCTTGTAGTGATGGCAGAGAAATGGGAAAAAATGAGAATCAAGACATATCATGCTAGCTGACTTCGAGGCTTGCCTGGGCTATGTAGTGAGCTCAGGGCCAGCCTGAACCACACAGCGAGATCTTGTCTCAAAAAAAAAAAAAAGATATAACACGCACATGTACAAATTCTCAATGTTGAATGTAATCACAATGTATACCTAAAATATACCCAAAAACTCAATAAAAAGAAAAGTAAATAAATTTTAGAACCTATCTTAAGTGTAACTATTTTTCTGATTTGTTTCTTGATGAGTTAATTCTTGGTAATTCTTGTGTGTAGAATTTGTATCCTGCCAGTTTGCTGAACTAGTTTATCAGCCCAACAAGTCATTTGGTAGAGAGTATTTGGGTCTTTTATGTAAAGGATCATGTTATTTGCACATAGAAATAATTTGATGTCTTGTTTTCCTATCTTATCCCTTCTATTTCTTTCTTATCTTCCTATCTTATTTCTTCCTATCTTATCCCTTTTCTTTCTTTCTTCTTATCCCTTTTATTTTCTTCTGCTTTTATAAGGAAATTGCAACTGTTCTCAAATGTGGCTTCTGTTCAGGGGCTTGGCAATGGCAGAGACTAATGACTAGTGAATTTTCGATCAAAATATATACTTAGATATTACATATTTAATATTATTTGATGAGGATCCTAGTCACAGCATTTTAAAATAAAATATTTTATGGAATGAAATCTTTAAAGTAAAACACTAAACTATTTTAACAATGAATATTCAGATTAAGTATGTAACTAGTAATCTGTTCCTAGTTTTTTCTGTATGTACTTTGTTATTTAAAATGTGCTATGAGCTGGGCATGGTGGCTCACGCCTGTAATCCCAGCACTCAGGAGGCAGAGACAGGAGGATTGCTGAGTTCAAAGCTTGCCTAGGCTACATAGTGAGCTCAGAGCCAGCCCAAACTACAAAGCGAGACCTTGTCTCAAAAAAAAAAAAAAAATGTGCTACGATTTATGAGAATTTTATTTTAGTGTGTTCTCTAAAACCACCATCAAAAGAAAACAATGGTACAACATTCACATATATTTATATCTATGAATTTATACTTAAGGCTGGAAAGCCAGCATAGTCTATGCTGCATTTTAAACAATTAAAACGGTGTGTCAACTTTAGAAACTATTTGGTAGAATGACATAGCAGAGGGTCAGAGGCATAAAGATAGTGTCCCCCACTGTGTCCAAACCATCCAAACTTCATGATATTTAATTGCATTTTGTAATGGCTTGGAATACACGATATCCAAACACACACCCACAAGTACATATAATATCAAGTTGCTATCTACCCCTTAAAATGATAAATGTGTATGTTTTTAATTAGAAAATAATAGAAAGTTTAATAGAAAATCCCTTGTATTCAGCCCAACCCATTCACTGGATCACAGCCGTCACCACCAGGGCCATGCTGGAGGCCTGCAGCAATCACAGGGCTGGATTTGAGCCAATGGCCGGCGATCAGCTGCAGGATCAGTAGCACTCTAGGGTCAGTCGGGGACAGCTTCCTCCATGGACTGGAGGGAGTGCTGTGTACTACAGCACAGGCCTTATTAAAATAATACTTCTTTTGCTGGTCCTGTAAGTTGTGTGTGATCTGTTTGTACAGTAGTGTGGGCTCCAGAAACCCTACACATCCGCGTGGCACTCTTACCTTGAGTAGGGTGAACCAGGCAGTCACTTCAAAACGAAGGGCGGCAACACTAGAGGGCTGTCAGCACTAAAGCTTCAGAGCCCAGCGCTCAGCAGCAGCCTGTGGTGTGGGATGTGAGCCGGTCCCAGGCGCAGCCTGCCTGCAGTGGCAGAGGTCAGCCGCGGGCTCTGTCGTCTACTGGCATCAGTATTATCTAGTGTCATCTGTGAGATCAGCGGTGTCAGCAAAAGCCACATGCTCTGATTCATTATTTCTGCCTGAGTCAAGCAAAATAATCCTGAGGCTGACTGGCAACATGAGTACCACGAGGAAAAGGGTTTTCTGGCCAATTTTTTTCCACTGTTAAACCTAAAACTGTACATATAAAATGTCCCAATAAAATCAATTTTTAAAAACCCCTTAAACCTAGCAGAATAACTGCAGTTAAGCGCAAAGAAACCTTGTGGTTGTTACATTTGAGCATTGCCTTGACTGGCTCTAGGGATACCTACACAACCAGAAGTGGCAACACATTATTTCCAGGTGTGTCTGTCTCCAAAGAAGACGTCAGTGACCAGGGTCTGAATGAGGAAACGCACCCAGAGTGTCCTCCCTGGACTGCAGGTTTGGACGGACAAGGGAGCAGAAAGAGAAAAATCTCTGACTCTTCCAGATGGGGGCATGTTTCTCCTGCTGCTGCCTTAGATATTAGAGACCAGGTTCTTGATTACTGAAACTTGAGCCAGTGGCATCAGGTGATTTGGATGCTGATAGGTCCACATCCTTGGTTCTAAGACATCTGGATCTTGGACCAAACCCTACGATTCGATTCTCTGGCTTTCTAGTTTTCCCATGATCCTTCTGGCAAAGTTTCTGCCTCTGTGGTAATGTGAACCATATATAATCATACATACATGTGTCCTTGACTTACAAACTCTTCTGCGGGGTGGTTGTAACATAAATTGGTTAAATGATGGCTCAGACTCCTCTACAGAGCCTTCCCTCCTGTACACAGCCAGATCTGATCCCTCAGAGAGACATTGGGCCAGGACTTTTCAATGAACACAACACAGAAAAGGATATTGTACTATTCCTCCCAGAACCCGCAGACACTGGAAGCATTTACTCTTGAAGAATCCTGCAACACCTGTAGTCTCTCATTTCAGCGACCAGGACCTGTCAATTTGAAACATTGTTCCATTTCCCCATAGAAAAGGCCCAGTCCTGATTGGCAGTTCTCTACTCAGGCTCCTGCCACATAGACTACTCAAGATCCTATTGTAAAAAACTTAGCAACTGACCCAGAAATTCTGGCAGCCCAGCCCTGTAGTCAGACATGAAGTCCTGCCTTCCTTCCTATGGCCAAAGGAAGTTTGTGGGGACCCCACCCTGAGAAAATCAATATTTGAGGCTCCAGAAAATAACTTGATTAACTAGTCCCCTTTCCCAGCCTCCCAGAAGCTTCCAGGCTGTCTGCTGACTCCACGTTGGACACAAGAAGCAGGGACTAGTCACGCACAATTTTAATTGCCAAAGAAAAAAGCAGTTGGCTTATCCATGAGCCTTTGGCTCCAGGAAGCACCCAAAGAACCACCTCGAGCAGCCAGGGCTTGAAACCCCTCAGACAGAACTCCACAGCCTCATCACTATGGCCTCAAAAGAAGTGCAAAAGCTTATCATCGGAAAACTGAAAAGCAGGCATCTGATTCTATGCATTCACCTCTAGTCTGGGAAGCAACCGAGCCGACTTCTCTGAGCCTGTGGTTCACAGGAAGTCTGCGCACTTTCTGACACTTCCAGGTACAGCCCGGCCCTGTGTTACCCAAACACAAGACAGGCTCTCCGTCCTGCTACCAGAAATGGTGCGGAAAAGCCCTGAACCTAACCCCAAGCCTCACATGGCTCAGAGGGGCTGACAGGTGCCCCGCGCGCAGTCAGTGTGCCGTTCTGAGATGCCCGTGAGCCGCTCTGCCCGCCACAACTGCGCCACCGCTGGTGGTGCAGACCTACAGCCCCTGCAGCCCCGGCCACCGAGATAACTAGAGATATGGGCGACACTGAGGAAAGCGAGGGGAGCTAATAAGCACTACATAAAAATGCTCGCCTGGAACATAGCCCGCTCACACAGCACAGAAAACTTGACTACCAAAGCAACTCTGAAGAGCTGACAGAGACAGCAGACCCAGCAGATGCCCAAGTAGCAACGTGGGATACAAATAATCTAGAGTTAAATCTTGGAATCAAGAACTTCCTTCAGTTTGTTTCACATGGTACTTGACCGCTGACAAACTAAATGTAAAGTACTACTACATGCCCTAGTGACCACTAATGGAGGCAGTCACGAAAGGGTCTGTGGTGCTTCCTACTTGAATATATTTTCTCTCGTGCTACATTGTGCTTTTTTTAACACATGCAAAGGATTTACATAAATATGCTGTGTGAAGTCCTACGAGTCTTTTTCAATATCATCATTCCATGAATCACTTTAATATACTGTAGAGAAGCTTTGTTATGTGTAGAAAGAATATTAATAGAGTAACTTTCTCTGCCCAAATCTGGCACAACTTGTATATCAGCATAAACAGTAATAACAGGGGAAAATAACTCATTTATACTAAGATTATATAGATAAAACAGATGTATGATTATGTGTTTAAAAATATATAATATGTCCTTTGTATTTATATGTATATAAAATCTATATTATTATATAATTAAGTAAACAGTAATGTGTGGGACAAATGGGAAAGCACATTTTTTTTTTTTTGAGACAGAATCTTGCTTTGTAGGTCAGGTCAGCCCTGAGCTCACTATGTAGTCCAGGTGAGCCTTGAACTCAGCAATCCTCCTGCCTCTGCCTCTTGAGTGTTAGGGTTGGTACTGATTGCTGGTGGGCATGAGTCACCTCGCCTGGTATTGTTGTTTGTGGTTACTGGGGATTGAGCTCAGGACCTTCTACTTGCTAGGTAGGCGCCAGAACAACTGAGCTAAATCTTCAGCCCAGGAGAGCACTTTCTTAGAAGAGTATGGTATAGAATGGTAAGTTTTGAGTCATTTATACTCAAATGGAGGTACTTTCAGGATATACAAGTGAGCTAAACAGGTCACAGATATGTAAATATCGTGTTTGTTCTCTGGTATGAGAAACTGAAGATGTTAATGAGCTCTGGAATGTATGATGGATACTGTGAAATAGAAAATATTCAAAGGGAAATGTGGTAGAGGGGTGAGTATTGAGGGTTAAAGAAAAATGTGATCGTAATTTAAAAAAAAAACAAAGCTTATGTATTTAGGGGGTGGGGACTCTGGGGTGGGTAGGAGAATGGGAAAAAAAGAGAATTAAATTGTGTCATATACTGGAACAAATCCCCCAAAAGAAGAGTACGTTTTGTTTTTTTTTTTGAGACAGTGTCTCACTTTGTAGTTCAGGCTGGCTCTGAGCTCACTATGTAGTCCAGGCAAGCCTCAAACTCAGCAATCCTCCTGTCTCTGCCTCCCAAGTGCTGGGATGACAGGCATGAGCCACCACACTCGGCATTGTGATATGTGGTATTGATTGCTGGTGGGCGTGAGTCACCACTCCCAGCATTGTATGTGGTTACTGGGGATTGAACTCAGGACCTTGCGCTTGCAAGGCAGGCGCTGGAACCACTGAGTTAACCCTCTGGCGCAGAGTATGCTTTTTTTTTGTATAAAATTATTTTGGTTAATCATTATTAGATATTATAAATAACTAGTGAAAATTAATGAACCTTTAGATTTTATACAGTTTTAGTATTTCTCTTCATAACTATTAATTCAGTCCAAAGGAACATACAGTATCTTGCGCCCCAAGAAAAATCACCTGAAAAGGATCAAATTCAACTTTATCCATAGTTGATGACCAGTCCTCATGTCTAATGAACTCAAGATGAACGCATTACTTTAGTGCAATTCCTAACAGAGATACAACTGGAATGTCATTCTATTAACCCAAACAGATCCTTACAGATAGACACAGACATACACACACACGCCCACACACACACACACATGCACACACATGCACGCATGCGTGCACACACACACACACACACACACACACCTGCAAAACAATACAGGTCTGTGTTCTTTAAAATATACAAGCCAAGAATGACACAGGCAAGCTGTGAAGATTCAAACTAAAACTACATATACTGAAAACTAGAAGACATGAACTTGGATTTGATTCCTAAACTGGTGAAAAGAACTGTTAATGCAATATTTGATTGAATTCCAGTATGACTCCACATTGCAGTTATTGTTCAAATGTTAAATTTCTAGATAAATTGGCTAAATATATTTTAAAAATATGTCAGAAGAAAAGCTCTTTGCTAATGGAATGTATCTTTTGGTGCACCTTGGATTAAAGTTGCATAATAATTATGTTTCTTTCAAATATTTCAAAATATTTAAGCTTGAAAGATCTAGATATTTCTCTAGATATTTGAATATACATATATCCATATGGATAAGACTTGAAACATATTATACATTTTTGCACAAATTTATTCATAAATATTTATTTCTCTATATAATTAGATGAAGAAAAATAGGAATGGAAGAAGAAAGGGAGAAAATAATTTAAAAAAGGAACCAAAGTAACTGATGGATCTGTAATGATAGGTACATGGGACTTCATTTTTTATTTTATACCTTTTCTTAAATTTTAGAGTAATATTAAACAGTAAAACAAAACAAGGAATTATTTACAATTTTATTTTTATAAAGGAAAACTAAAATGATGAATTTCAGCTAGACTGATTTAGTTTCATATTCCTGTAGTAAAATTATAAATAATACAACTTCACTGAGTGCAAAATTTGTGTTAGCGCAGACAGCTAAGTTAGGTAGGGATTGTCAGGCATTTAGCAAAGGACCAGGCCCAAAACACAGAACAGAGATGAAGCTAACCAGACTGTGCTTGAGGCCTAAACTGACAGAGAGACAATGAAAACTCATGCCTGCAAGCTTCCCCAGAGATACAAAATAGTGCCAAGCTATACTGTAACTAGCACCATCTGCTCCACGATGCCTGAACAATTAACAATGTAACACACAGATAGATGATCAGGACACTTTGCCCCTGGCTGGAGGCTTTCCATAAATGCCTTTATTCTGTGCTTGGTAGCTTTCCTCATAGCTTTTCCATTAGATCATTATTAGCTAAGGGACTGTATTTGTAATCCCACAGGTTGGTTACAATTTGAGTATTGTCAGGACCCCTCTCGACTCAGAGGAGCTTTTGCATAATAAAACTCTCCTACTCTTCAGTTCTTTGTCCCCAAAGTTCACTCTTGGGAGCTGTAAGGCTTTAGTGTGGTCCATCTAAGAGACTGAAGTCACTTTCCTGTAACAGGGATCTCAACTGACTCGCAGAAAAGTAGAGCACCTTAAAATACCTGTGATTTAATATTCTTTTAATTCTATTACTGTTGAGAAATTCCAGAAAATTTAGAATAGTTGAAATCATAGTTCTTTCCCTACAACATGAGCCACCTTCACCTTGTGAAAGGAGATAAAAGGGAGGATTTAGTAAGTGCTAATTTAGACAAGCACAGCTTGTCAATTAAGTTTACAACAATAGCAATTCTTCAGCCTCTAAATTGTTAACATTCACACATTTTGTTTTGGGGGCTTCTTATTTAACAATCTTCCAATCTACTGCTCAAAAAAGACATGAATCTGAGAAAATTGTTTTCATAATTAATCATAAATTATACTTGCTGTTCTAGAAGCAGTGATCTGTAAAGATTTAATTAAGAAATGAATAGTGCCAGCTCTCAATGCTGATTCAATGGTTCTTTGATTCATTTGTTCTACTGTACTTATTTAAATAAATGTCTTGGTAATAAAATGGAAAATATGATAGTGGTAGTGACAGCATTGAAGATTTAACTCTCTCTTATTCAGATGAAAGTTTCTTGGAATTAAGTAAAGTCATCATGTAGCTATCTGGATCACATATAATTAAATCTAATCTTTCCCAATTACTCAGCTTGGAAAAGAGGTTATTGTATTGCACATGCAAATCATAATATTTTCAACAGACTCTAGTTTTTGGTAGAGTAAAACTATGTCTTCCTTTATTTTCTGATACACCTACCATAAGACCTTAACATAGGAATTTTTTTGGAACTCAAGTGAATCATGATCTGGGGATATAGAACCATTATTTGAGAACATACATGCAATATACATAAGCACCAGTGTTGGAAAAATGATAAATTATATTTTTGATAAACTCAAAGATGTTGAGTCTTGAGTTTATATTCAGCAAGAACACACCAAGACCTGATTTTACTTTCCTCATATAATTTAGAGTTGTGTGAACATTCACCTGATGAGAATGCACAAGGTAATATATTGCCTCTAGCCCATTTTCCAAAATTTGAAGGAAAGTAACCTTGAGAAAATGACTTTACCCATGATGTATAAAGGATGACTCATTTTAAATACATCTCTAACAGATTAGCTGAGGCTGGGTAATGCATTAAAAAAAAGAGTTTATTGTAGTCCATGATTCTCAAGGCTTGGAAAGTCAAGATCAGGTAGATGCATCAAGTGAGGGATGCATGATGCCTCATTATGTGGCAGGAAAAAGGAATAGGTGAAACGGGTGCATGGAGAAGAGAAGATGGGCCAGAGAGGTGACCTGCCTTAGAACAACCCGCTCTCACCAAGTAAGTGACCCAGTGAGAGCTGTTCCAGTCTAGTGGAAATGACATCAGTGAATCGCTTCCCAATATGGCATTCACAACAAACATAAAATTCAGTTTTGGATTTGTTTGTTCTTCAGCGCTGAGGGTTATATCCTAAGAGTGCTGAGATGCATCCTGGTCTCATTTCCCCCTTTATTCGACATACACTAAATTCTCCATAAGACCCTGAATTTGCAGTTTGCCTTCCTCAACTTCCTGCATAGCTAGAACTACAGATGACTGACACTATGCCTAGCTCCAGGATGAGTTTTCCTCAGGGAAAAAAATCAGAAGCAAGGACCGAAGGAGATTTAGCTCAGTGGTTCCGACACTTGCCTAGCAAGTGCAAGGTCCCTGGTTCGATCCCCGGTAGCCACATACAACAATACTAAAAATGGTGACTCATGTGCACCAGCAATCAGTACCACATACCACAGTGCTGGGCATGGTGGCTCACACCTGTAATCCCAGCACTCAGGAGGCAGAGGCAGAGGAAGAATGATTACTGTGAGTTTGAGGTTTGCCTAGGCTACATAGTGAGCTCAGGACCAACCTGAGCTACAATGTGAGACCCTGTCTCAAAAAAAAAAAAAAAGTACAAGATGAAACAGAGATACTATATATTATTAGTATGACTAAAATTGAGGCTAGTTAGACCAAAGGCTCAGAAACAACTCCAGAGGGAATTAAAGTAAACCTAGCAAGTAGCGTAAAGGCCTTTAGATGTAGTATTATTAGTAAAGAAAGGATGAAGACAGAAAGAAATACGACAGTCTTTCAGAGAGAGTTTTGACTGTCTTACTGTTTAATTTAATAAGTAAACCAAACATTAAAAATAACTGTTACCACTCACTCATATTTTAATGAGATATCCATTATATATACACAAATAAATACAAATATTAAGATAAATCAGCCCATAAAAGAGACGATTTCACAAATTGTGAAATATATGCCTTTACTAAATAGCTCTAGTTTTTAATTAATCATTTAACAAAATGCTGTGTATGAACTACTCAGATACTGCTAGCTTTCTATTACCCTAATGTATGATAATTCCTGTTCATAAAGCATCGACTATATAAGATGAAAATTTTAAGTAACAATATAAGAAAGTAAACGACAGATATCTATAGAATCCAAACAACATTATATTATAGATTTGGAGATATAAAACTTTTTAAAGTTATAAAAATTATTGAAAATATTCACATATAAAAGATTCTGTGCATTTGTGATATAGTATCTGAAAAATATCCATATGAAAATTAAAATGTTCAAAAGTATACTGAATGATACTTAATCTTGCTACTGAGAACAAAACCAATTGAGAACAGAAATACTTCGAGATTTTATGGCTTTTTTTTTTTGAGACAGAGTCTCGCTTTGTAGTTCAGGCTAGCTCTGAGCTCACTCTGTAGCCCAGGCAAGCCTCGAACTCAGCAGTTCTCCTGTCTCTGCCTCCCAAGTGCTGGGATTACAGGCGTGAGCCACCACAGCGGCCATTTTTAACTTAAATAAAATGTACCTTGAAGAATATATAATATATTACTAGTGTAAAAACAATCACACAAAATCCTTTGTGAATAAATTGATGTGTTTGTGAGGTAAAGGATTTTTGTAACAGTATCTTAAGGAATGTATGCATTGCTTCATTGTTAATTTTAGTTTGTATAAATTGGGCTGGACTAAAAATGAAAATACAAGTAGCTTGAAAAAATTGTTCATTATAAAAGCAACACAAACAATAGCCTACAAAGACATCTGGGTAAATGTGGCAGAGAGATAGGTATCATGCTATGAGTTAAACAACAGACTTTGTATTTCAACCGTTTTTCTGTTCAGTATTTTCTCTTTTCCACAATTCAATCAGAATCAGACAGTGAATTTAATCTTCATGCCTCCTAATCCCAGCCTGTGATGGCTCTTCAGCTTTTCCTTCAAACACCTTCACATTTTTGAAGAACCTTGTACAGTTATTTCTGCAGAACATTCCATTTAGCTATTCCTTCACAGCCAGCATGATGTTATATATTTTTGACAAAAGCCTACAGCAACAGTGTTCTGCTAGAATATCATATGAAGCTATTGTCAGTATGACTGATAAGAAGTTGAATTTTAATGCATGTTTTTGTTCTCTTGAAGTCATTTTTGTATATTTTTGTAACAAACATATAAGCTATACACTTACTAAAACAAATGTCAATGATTAGAAAGCTGAAGATGCTGAAGTAATTAACATTCAAATCTAGTTTATTACCCAAACTAGTTTTCTAGTTTTGTTGAATTTTTCCTTTGTAATTTTGTTTGAATGACCATCTAAAATTGCATTAACTAATGCTTATTATAACTAAATCAAGGCATGGTAAAGAGAAAATTATGCTCATCATTTTTAACCTCTCTAAATCAATGTAGTAAAATTCTTATCCATAGCCATAAAATTAAAAATGGAAACAAGAAAACCACAGTACAATTATATTTTTTTCCTAAGAGCAGGGCCATACCTGTGATACTCCAGTTAATGGGGTCCATTAGAAGTCACTACTTTCATTTCAGTTTTATAGTGTAATGGTAAAGGATTTTTGGATACATATCAAAAAATAAAGCCTCAATCATTCTCTGTAAAAGAAACTGACTAGTGTTTAGTGACAAACCTGGCACTCTTCCTTGATTTCAGATGGAACAAAATAGGCTGTCTTCCAACTCATTAAAAGTATCTGATGCTAGCCAACGTTTCTCCTGTTTTAAGTGTATTATAGTTCTCAACTGTACGTCAGGGCTACATTTTATACATATTACAGTAATCAACTGTGAGAGTCCCAGATGCATTGTGGACTAGAAAGGGAAACCCTTTATCAAAAGCCAGTTCCTGCTTCCTGAACAATGATACAGTTTCTACAGTTTCTCTCCAGAGATATAAATGTTTTCTTTTCTTTATGGTAAAAAGAAATTTTACAATACAAATGTTCATAGTACACATACAAAGTTCACACGTATACTTTTCCATTGCCTTAATTTATCTCTGCGTGGGGTAAATGTTTGCTTCAGTGATTTATTGAGACATATACATACTTGGCATATATTTTAGAAAAGCAAATTGTAAAGCACTCAAAGTCAGAATACTAGTACTTTCATTTTACCTTTGATAAAAGATTTTACCTTGTTACTCATCCTAAATATAGACTGGCATTAGTATGACGACCAGATGCTATGCTAATTTTACCAGACCATAATTCTGTCCCTCACTCAGATTGGTGCAAATTATTTTTCAAACTGCATGAACATTTACAGAATGTATGCTGTGACATTAACTTGTTATTTAACTGGAAGCTCAAAATTTCATTTTGAAAACATTAAATTTGTCATTGCTATGTAAACAAGAAAGTTCACACCATCACTTAAATGCTATAATCTTTTGTTGCTGCCTGAAATACACTTGCTACCCAAAATAAATGTGTTTGTTTTCTAAGTGCTCTTTTATGAATGTTTAATTATATTTAAAGATTCTTACAGATGTATCAAAAATATCAGCCCAGTCCTAGAAAATCACACTTTATTAGGATTGTATGCCATGTCATAGGGATGAGAAATTTTTTCCCTTGGTAGTTTTAGACAGGGGAAGGAAAAGAGATGGAAGATTTGGAGAAACTGGGAAATGTTCTTATTTTGTGTTTCAGGCCTGCTTCCTGAATATGGTGCTTTAGACCCAAATTTACATGAAAAGCCTTTCCTGTTGATCTGTCTACCTGGAAGAGGTTCTGGTCTTACTTCTATTCAGCTGTCATATCAAAATCCTAAACTCAGGCCAGAGATTTAGCTCAGTGGTTCCAGCACCTGCCTCGCAAGTGCAAGGCCCTGAGTTGGATCGCGGTAACCACATACAATGGTGGGCATGGTGACTCATGCCCACCAGCCATCAATACCACATACCACAGTGCTGGACGTGGTGGCTCACGCCTGTAATCCCAGCACTCGGGAGGCAGAGGCAGGAGGATTGCTGAGTTCCTGGCTTGTCTGGGTTACATAGTGAGCTGAGGGCCAGCCTGAACTACAAAGTGAGGTACCCTGTCTCAAAAAAAAAAATCCTAAATTCACATTCTCCTAGATATGAATGTTCCCATGTTTTAAGTAACTTACCCAAGAAGTGGACTCTGAGAGATTAAATTTTTCTTTTGGCTATTTATATGGAAGAATTCTTATGAGTAGTAGCTAAATAAATCAAGAAGGGAAAAGAGAAACTCCCTAATTCCTAGAGAGCTCTGACACAAAATGTTGAGAGGAGAAGCAGAGCCTGATTGGTTCTGCCATGATTGGGTAAATCTGTACCCAGGGAAAATACAGTCTAGAGCAAAGCGCCTTTTGACAAGCAGAGTTATGAATGTTGTAACCCATAGGAGAATATTATACTACCTATAGTATAGTACCTATCATACGTCCTGCAGGACTGGTTCTTTATTAGGTCCTAAGTAAGTCAAGTTTCTACACAATGAATATTTCATTAAACAGTTGCAAAATAACAACAGAAATGAAATAAGGAAACACGAACATATAATATATATAAACATTACCTGAATAAATGTCCAAATAAAGCTTCATTTTAATTAATATTATACTGAAAAGAATATCTTAAATTCCTATATATACATATCAAAATAAATTCTTAAATTCCTATATATACTTATCAAAATTTTAAAGTAATTCTAAAAAGTATGAAAAGTAAACATACTCATAGGTGAAATAAATAGGGTGTAGATGTGTAAGTACTTTATCTTTTCTCTAGAATGAAAAACTGACAGTGTAAGTGAATGCCAAAATGTATGATAGGTAATGTGAACTAGGAAGGAAGAGGTAAAGGGTGGGTAACAGAAGGAAAAGAGGGGAAAGAAAAACTTAATAATAAAAAAAGGAGACAAAGCTTACATATTATCAGAGGCAGGTGTCTAAGAAGGGGGCAGGGGAAAACTGAAACTCAAGATGTGTTAAGCATAAATTCTCAATGTTACATATAATAATATTGTTTGTCTAAAATGTATCAATGAAATCAATTTAGAAATTAAAAAAGAAGCAAACCTAGGAAATATAACTAGTGAAGAATCACTTAAAATACCTGGGGAAACCAATTCAGTAATACATGAAAGTAGATTATATATTTTCATTAAACCATGTCCTATTAGCAGATAAAGATACAAAGAAACCAGTATCAAGCATATCATATTAAATGTAATGAGTTCATATTTTAGGATGTGGCAAAGCTAATAATAATGAGGATTGACTTGATGGTTTATCTAATAAATACAGAAGTTGAATCACTTGGAAAACTTCAATGAGATATTATATTGTAGAAATTCACTATAGACAACATAAGTAATATATATATATATATATATATATATATATATATATATATATATTTACTTAACATGTAGGATTATAACAGAAGTAATGAAGAAAATGGAGGGGAAAAAAGCTCTCTGAGAAAGACAAACTGAAAGGAGGTGTTGGCATTGAAGGCATGCCTACTAGTCACAGTCACTTAAAAGTGTGATCTGTCAATTTGAATGTCTCCTGTTTCCTTCAGGGTTTACTTTCTGTTCAGTTTTCAAATGTAGAGCAAAAGTCTCCAGTTCTAATCTGGGTTATGGACTAGCTTGGAAGCGACGAGGTACCCTCTTTCTCAGTAGTATCAAAACTGAGGCAGTTAAAAAATACCTAGTTGTCCTAAAGGAGCTAAAGTATTATTGGCTCAAGAAAAGGAACATATCATGAGCTAAAACAACAGAGAGTAAGTTTCTCCCACTGAGAATGCCAAGTCAATGGCATTAGTCAGTTTTCTGTTTATATAATAATTTACTGGGGACTTGGTAACTTTATAAAGAGATGGGATTATTTAGCTCACGTTCTGGATTTTGAAGGATTTTATATCAGCGTGGCTTTGATGCCTGGTGGACAGTAGTACTCGCTGGGGCTGTGTGGTACACTGAGAAATCGTATCACTCAGGACCCCACAGTATCCAGGGAACAGTCATGTTTTATTCACTATAATCATCCTTTTGCAGGAAGTAACCAGGGTTCTCTGAAAATTATTTACATTTCTTCCAAATGCAGCGACCCAAATCAAATCTCAATTATCTCTACCTCTGGAAGGTCCTTCGCCTACCAGAAGAACCAAAGATCCAAACATATGAAACCACAGGGGACAAATGTAGGTTGAACTCAAACAGCATTTTCAAGCATTACAAAAAAATCATAAACATGTCATTCTTATAACTGTTTTGTATAAATTTCAGCATTTTTTAATCAGGTAAAATGTTTATGTCTAGTGACTTCATTGTTGATCTATCATAAACTTATGAAAATTTAACAAAATATTTCAGAAGCAGTAAGAACAGAATTCTGAAAAATGGCAGTTTTGATTTTCAGTCTCAGATGCACTACTAGGCAACATTAGCAAGTCTCAGCTTCCTACACAATGCAATGCATACAATCAGATCTGTGTTCATTCTGAGGGCAGTGAGTTATCAGCAGGGCTACGTGTTCAGGCACTGAGTATATTTAAAGATACTCACTGTAACCTGATTTAAAATAGTTAAAAGGAAAAACAAGTAGATTATATCTATCAGATGTGATATAATCTAAGTACATATTTCTTCTACGTGAAAATGTGTATGCTATATATATTTAAAAAGTAATAAAATTTCACATAAATGTATGCTCAATTATGTAAAATAAACAGAATTTTTTTACTTTTTTCTCAAAAAATATTAAATAATCATGTGGAAAAAGTTGGAAGAAATATATTAAATACTTATCATTATTATTATTTGAAATATAAAGTTTTGAAAATTTGGTTATTTTTTTCTCTTTGCCATACCCACTGAACTATGACATTTCATTTTGTTGAATGAAAAATTAAAGTCATTCTTTGCATTTGACAAAAGTAGCTACAAGCAAGAATAATACATTTATAGATGTTATTGCAGCACTAGAAGTGGATTATGAAATAGAAGTCAACTTTAAAAAGTGTACTAATTTTCTTTATTACAATATAAAGTAATTATTTAGGACAGTTACTATTTTATATAGTGGGCAGCTAGGAAGATCATCTGGCTGTAATTTTTTTTTGGGGGGTACAGGAGATCAAACTCAGGCCCCTGTGCTTCCAAGGTAGTCATGCTACCACTTGAGCTAAATTTGTAGTCCTAAAATTTTATATAATACTTCAGAAAACACTGTATTTAAATATCCAGTAAGATAAATCTGTATTCACCAATGTTGAATATTTGCTTTGTTTCCTGTATAAATCACCAACACAATGCAATTAATCAGTATTATGTGTATGACTGTATTAACACAAACATTTTTTTTTTTGAGACAGGGTCTCACTTTGTAGTTCAGGCTGGCCCTGAGCTCACTGTGTAGCCCAGGCAAGCCTTGAAACTCAGCAATCCTCCTGCCTTTGCCCTCCAAATGCTGGGATTACAGACATACGTCACCACGCCTGGCATAACACAAACATTTTAAAAAATATTACAATTATTTTATGTTCTAGGAAAGTCTTACAATTATGTCACACTATCTACCCTGTTTTCAAGATTTACTATAAATTCTGAACAAAATTATACATACATCTGATGCTGCATCATGATGGCAAAAATGTAATCACAAATTTATTAGTTCTATAAATAAAGAAGATAATGTATATACTAAACACAGGAATAACCTTTAAAAATTTTAACTATATGATAAATATTAATGAACCGAGTCCAAAAAATGAGTACCATACATTATATATAAAAAGGAAAGTACCCAAAATTCCCAAGGACATTAATTTCCACATTTTTTCAAGTTTATTTTATAAACTAACAAATATGGACAGAGATATATTTTTGTTAATTGAATTCTTTATTGGTAAATTTTATATACAGCTCACAATCTCACTCAACATTGGGGAATTTGTAACAGTATATGACACAAGTTAATTCTCATTTTTACCCATATCCCTACCCACCCAACAAACCCCACCCCCTATATACATGTTCTTTCTTTTGCTTTCCAAATCATATTTATTCTTTCTCCTCATTACTGACAGAAATATATTTCAAAAATATTTCCTTTCACTATAACAAAAGCACAAAGGGAACATTTTCCAGGAAAGATTGTATGTTTGGCAAAGTAAATTATAACAAATATATAAAGATAAAAGTCAGATCAAGTGCCTTTGTGAACACAATGTGTGAAACTAAAAATCAGTAGCCAAGGGAATTTCAGAAAAATTATATATGACATGAGTTTCTTAATAGCCATATGAAGAAAGCCATCTGAAGGCTAAGAAATAAAATGAGTTCCTTCTAAAATGAGTAAGAAAGTTTTATGTTCTGAAGCCAAGAAGAATAATTCACAAACACTAAACATGCTCCTGAAAAACAAATGAATTAAAGAATTAAAAGATTGGGCCAGAGATTTAGCTCAGTGGTTCTGGTGCCTGCTTCACAAGCACAAGGTCCTGAGTTTGATCCCCAGTAACAACATACAATGCTAGGCGTGGTGACTCACGCCCATCAGTAATCAATACCACTTACCACAGGACCGGGCGTGGTGGCTCATGCCTGTAATCCCAGCACTCGAGAGGCAGAGACAGGAGGATTGCTGAGTTCCAGGCTTGCCTGGCCTACATAGCGAGCTCAGGGCCAGCCTGAACTACAAAGTGAGACCCTGTCTCAAAAAAAAAAAAAAAAAAAAGATATCTTGAGTTATGTGAAAATGGAAATATAACATATACCAAAGCTTATTACATATAACAAAAGCAATTATAAGAAAGCTCATAGCAAAAGTCATTTGTATCACAAAATAAGTCAAATAAATGACTGCACTCATGGCATTAGAAAATGAACAGTGAGTTGGGCCCAGATTTAGTAGAAATAAAGCATGGTACTCTTAAGAAAAAAAAAAAAAACAAAGACTAAAACAATAATAGAAAAGATGAGCAACACTGAACTGAGATTTTTAAAAGATAACATGAATAAACCTTTTCCTAGACTAAGAACAAAGAAATAACTTTGTTACTTTCTCATAACTAAGACATAATCCTAACGCTCATAATTTAAATAGGAAAGGGTCCTATTTCATGGAGAATTTCACAGTCCACTGGTTCCAAGACTAGACAGCATAGTGGAAGGCAGGGGCCAAGGAAAGCTACTCACAGAGAAAGGAGATCACGCTCTCCAGGTCATGTTCCAAGTGAACTCCTATTCTGAGCATGGCCCACTTCTAACAGTGAACCAAGGGAGGGCTACAGCAGTGGAATAATCCACTGGCCAACATGGTGATCTAATCACCTTCTACACCTGAGGCTTTGAGCCACAAACTACCACAGAGAGAGAAAACTCCAAATCAGGAGAGAGGACGCCACAGAAGTAGATTAGGCTTGAAGAGGGAACAAGTAACAATTATTCACGAACACAAACTAGATAACCTAGAAAAAAATGCATAAACACCTAGACACATTCAAATCCAAATCATGAAAAAATAGAAACTTTGAAGGCTAATCACAAGTAAATGACAAATAAAAAGTTTGAATTAGTAAGAAGAAAAAAGAATCCAGCACTGAAAGGCTTCATTGATATTTTAGGCAAGTAAACTCATGAAGGAAAGCACTGGGGAAAATGGCTAATAGCAGCAAGTGCCTATAAAAAGCAGTAAGAAAAATGGATGTAAAATAAAAAAGATTTATTAAAGTTACTGTAAGAAATAGTTAAGAATCTCAGATCTGTTCAATAAAAAAACTATTATGTATCTTTCTCAAACTTTTCCAAAAAAAGGAAAAACTCCAAAATCATTTTAAGAATCCAGCATTACCCTGATACCTAGACAAGGACAATCCAAGAGAATAAAATTACAGGCCATTATCTCTCATGAATTTCAATGTAAAAATTCTCAGTAAAATGCTGGCAAACTGAATTGAACAGTACAATAAAATAAAAATATTTTAATGACAAGCTATGAAAAATAATTTATACAAGAAATAGGTTCTTTGTACAAATAATAATCTAATGGAAAGCTTTTTTTAAAAACAATATCCAATAATTTTATCACTGTCAATCTGTTCTTCACTATATAAAATATTTGCCCTAAAATGGAGTATGGGAGGAAGAAATTAAGAACACAACTTCTTAAAACTCATCTATTCCAGAAAAAAAACTATAAAAATGTAAACACATGTAATACAGACTGTTAAATCTTGAGATTTTTAAATCTATCATCTTTGTTCATTAATTGTTCCAAGGTTTAGTCAGTGAAACAGAAATAATAAGTTAGAGATTTTTCAATCCCATTTATTCAACATGTATCAATATTTTGATGCTTTTCCTAAAGGAATTCTTTAAGAATTGAATGAAAAACTTTTTATCTAGAAAATGAACAAGTGATTAAAATATTAATGCATACAACCAAATACATAGATTTTTCAAGAAACTTTAAGCTCCCTGGTAATTATTTATTAGTCATAAAATACAATTATGAAAATAAACTATAAATTATGACTTCAGAAGTAATTTTTTAAAACATAATCAAAAGGTTTAAACTAATATTTGGAATGTCAAAATGTTTTAAGCTATTTTTAGGCACAAATGTTATTGGTATAAAATATATTATATCAGCACATTATTTATTATATAATTTTCTGAAGTCAGTTATACAGTGAGAAAGTTCCACCAAGAACACCTAGAGAATTAAAGAACCAGTTTTTCTAATGTATCTCATAGCTCCCTTAGAGTAACCGTGAAATTCTTACAAAGAGTAACTGATGTTAACAAAGAATAATAACAGATGAGGATATCAACAGAACTTAGAAGGGTGGGACAGAAATGGAACCATGGTTATTTACTTTATGTAAATGAAATTTCACAACCATCATGGAATTAGCAAGTGAGTATATGATGTTGAATTTTAGGAGGGATGAATGACTGATGGCAACAAGTACCTCTGTAAGACAGACAGAATTTCAACTAAATCCAAAAGATTGCCTTACAGTTAGCATAAGGAAAAATTAAGAATCTCAGATCACTTCCATTAGCCCTACAATGAGGGAAAGTGTTTCTTGCCCACCTATAGTGAAAGAAAATAAGTTCTACTTCTAAATAGGTCTATCAAGTAAATCCTTTTCCACTGCTATGAAAGGAAAACAAACAAACAAACAAAAAAACCTGAGATCAACTTACAAAATGGGTTTATTTTGGCTTAAGATTTCAGTGGTTGCAGTCCATGGTCATGTGGACTTGTTGTATTGATCTTGTGATGGTGTTGTACATAATGGAGGAAAGAGGACATGGTTCACCATATGGTAGCCAGGAATAAACAAATAAGTTAATAAGTGACCAGGATTCCTACCTCTTCTTCAAGAGCTTATCCCCAGTGACCTAAATTCCATTTCTTTGGCCACATCTTCTACAGGTTCTCCTGCCTTCCTATGAAGCACCATAACCTAGAAATTAACCTTTTGACACATTATTTTAGGGAACACATGTGAGTTAAACAATAACTTGAATGTAAGTTCATTGCACAAATAACCTCAATAAATTTCTAGGAAAAGTCAATTCTGTAATTGTCTAATCACTGAGAACCTATGAAGTACCCCTGAGACCAATTTACTTACTACTGATTTTGTGCAATAATTGTCTAACTTGCTCCTTTTAAGTATTTAATTTAAAAAGTTATATTATTCATAATATATGTGAATTCTTTGTATTGAGATATATACTTGAAAATGTGATCTTGCTGTATTGTTTATAATTTCACTTATGTGCAAAACAAAATGTATATATCAATGATAAAACTAAAATTTTTATTTAATGTATTTTGGAAGCATACTATTTTCACTTTTATATATAACCATATAAGGAGCCAAGTTTAAATAAAACTTTAAACAGAATTTCAAAGATTTGATAAAATAGATTTGTAAGTATAATTATAGTTTCTAAATATAGCATTAAGATACAGTTTTATGGTCTCTAGTTTTATGGAAGGAAACTAGTAATATTTACCTAAGGTTACAAATGACAGAGAAAGCTCAAATTCACAATGATAGAAGTTCTAAGTATGGCTATATCTGGAGCACTAATATGTGCTTTTTGATTTTCCAAATAAACTTGGTGCAGAAGTTGAACCTGACATTTGAACGGGAAGAATGGAAGCCACTTGAGAATAGTGTCACCCATCAACAACATGAACTGTGAAAACATATACCCTTGCTGAAAAAGAGGAACGAACCTGCCCTAGAAATGATCCTAGAATTCAGAGTTACAATACCTTCAAAAGCATCATGTGTGAAAGGCATGTCCTCAGCACTGGCTCTGTAGAGAGGCGTTGTTAACTTTTAAGGCCTGGGGACAAATGAGAAGTCTTGGCCACTAGCAGTATGTACTTGAAGGCAGAAGGGACATCAGCTCCTTCCTCCTTGTCTTCCTCCTTCTACTCCATCCCCTCCACCTCCTTTTCCTCCTCTTCTTCCTTCTTGGCACTGAAGTAAGCAGTTTTATCATCCCTTCCTCCACGATTAGCTACCTCACGAGATACACAAAACAACAGGACTACTCAATCTGAAACCTTCTGTATTGTAAGCCATGATAAATCATTTTTACACAATGATTTTTTCAGGCATTTGTTACAGTAAGAGGAAGTCAACTGACACAGGAATCCAGATTAAGTCAGTCTGGTGACCTCCAGGGGATGACCTCTCAACAGCTCCAACTGATCACTGACAAAATCAGAAGTGGAGGGAAAGGCTAGGATTGCTGTGACATAATTGATAACTCTCAGAAATCTAAGATAATAATGGTCAAGGAGAGAGGGTGTACCAGGAGGGTAAATTAAAAATTGGCTGGGATTTTTTGAGGCTCAGGAAAATACATTATAGCATCTAAATTAAATGTTGACTTATGAAGATTCTTAGATTTCAGAAACCATAATGACAAACTAAAAATTTAAAAATTCCCAAATTTCAAAAGGCACTCAACCCAATACCAATGAAAAACTAGAGAACACGATTTAATTGGCTCATTATTTTTCCCTATTCTTATCTTTTCTTTCTTTCCTTTCTTTTCTTTCTTTTTTCTTTCTTTCCTTTTTCTTTCTTTTCTTTCTTCTTTTTTTCCTTTCTTTCTTTCCTTCCTTTCTTTTCCCTTCCTTCCTTCCTTCCTTCCTTCCTTCCTTCCTTCCTTCCTTCCTTCCTTCCTTCCTTCCTTCCTTCCTTCCTCCCTTCCTTCCTTCCTTCCTTTCTTGTTTTGAGACAGAGTCTGGATTTGTACTTCAGGCTGGCCCTGAGCTTACTATATACCCCTGGGAAGCCTCAAACTCATGGCAATTCTCCTGCCTCTGCCTCCTGAGTGCTGGAATTACAGGCATGAGCCACCATGCCTGGCTGTATCATTTTTTCTGTTCGTATAGTTTACATACCCAGATATTTTTCTTTTGATAGCATTTTTAAAATTTTTAAAAGTTTAAAATTTATATAAATGTATATGTAAGAATTTTAATGATATAAATGCTCTTCTGTGTTAATAAAAATTCTATTGTCATGAACAGTTGTCTAAAAAATGAATATGACATTTATGCTTGCATGACAAGTTCACAAAATAGTCCTGATGTTCACTTTTTAGAACTGTCATAACATTTTGGACTGTGAAAAGTTCAGATAAGAAATAAAGATAGGAAAAAAAGTTAAACTGTCATTATTTGCTAATGACATGATACTCTATCTAGAAGAACCTAAAAACTCCACCACACAACTGCTAGACTTAATCACCAAATTTAGTAGCATAGCTGGATACAAGGTCAATGCTCAAAAATGATTCACATTTTTATACACAAATAAAAGATTGATAGAAAAAGAAACTGTGGACTCAGTCCCTTTTACAATAGCATCCAGAAAAATGAAATATCTAGGAGTCAATCTAACAAAGGAGGTAAAATACCTCTACTCCAAAAACTACAACACTATGAAAAAGGAAACTGAAGAAGCTATTAGAAGGTGGAAAGACAAACCTTGTTCCTGAAAAGGAAGAACCAACACTGTCAACAACTACCATACAGATTCAGTGTAATCCCGACTGAAATCCCAACAGCATATTTCACAGATCTAGAGAAAATCATCCAAAAATTCATCTGGAACCACAAGAGACCTAGAATAGCAAAAGCAATTCTAGGAAGCAAGGACACGGCAGGGAGTATCACTTTCCCCAACTTGAAATTTTACTACAAAGCCATTGTGATAAAAACTGCATGGTACTGGCAAAGTAACAGACCTGAGGATCAGTGGAATAGATTAGAAGATCCAGAAACAATACCAGATACACTACACCACCTCATCTTTGACAAAGGAGCCAAACATCCTCAATGGAGGAAAGACAGCTTCTTTAACAAATGGTGCTGGAAAAACTGGATTTCAATGTGCCAAAAACTAAAGCTAGACCTATCTCTTTCACTGTGCACTAAACTAAAATCAAAGTGGATGAGAGAACTAAATATTAAAACAGAGACACTAAACATGCTGCAAAACAGGAGACATTGTCTTAGGCAGAGACTTTATGAACAAAACCTCTATAGCATGAGACTACCAGAAGAAATCAACAAATGGGATCTCTTTCTATCAAAAAGCTTTTGCACAGCAAAAGAAACCATCAGCAGAGCAGAAAGGCAACCAACAATATGGAAAAAATCTTTACCAGCAATTCCTCAGACAAAGGGCTACTATCTAGGATATATAAAGAGCTTTAAAAAAAATCAGTCCCCGCAAATTTAAGAACCCAGCTCAAAAATGAGCATCTGAAATGGACAGACACTGGATGGGAATGTAGACTAGTAAAACCATTATGGAGATCAGTGTGGAGATTCCTCAAAACACTAAAATTAGAGGTTCCATTTGGCCCTGCTATTCCCCTGCTGGGGATGTACAAAAAAGAATTGCAAGATTCATATCACAGCAATGTATGTGCACCCATGTTTATAGCAGCTCAGTTTGTGATAGCTCAATCTTGGAAACAACTCAAATGTCCATCAACTCTAGACTGGATAAAGATGTGGTTTTTCTATAAAATGGAGTATTACTCTGCCATAAAGAATGATGGGGATTGAATCATTTATACTCAAATGGATGTGCCTTCAGGACATACTCATAAGTGAAATAAATAGGTCACATATATGTAAATACCATATATATTTCTCTGGTGTGAGAAACTGAAGTTATATATGTGTTCTAGAATATATGATTGATATTATGAAATAGTAAATATTCAAAGGGTAATGGGGTTTGGGGATAAATAATGAAGAAAGAAAAAAATTTATGGTAAAAAAAAGAAACAATGCTTGTGCATATAGGGGCAGGGGGAGGTAGGGTCTATAGAGGAGTGGGAAAAATAAGAATTAAATTGTGTTTATACTGGTACAAATTCTCAATGTACAGTGTAATTGTGGGGTGGGTATATATAATGTACCAATAAAATGTACCAATAAAAAACAGTTGTAATTTTTTTTTTAAAAAAGCTGTAAATTTTACAGCTTAATTCATTTTACTCTGGCAACTTCAAAGGCATTTATATGATTATATATATATATATATATATATATATATATGTATGAATGTGATTTATGTTACATAAAAAAGAAATATCAAAAACATTAATATGTAAGTCTCCATCTTGTAATTTTATAAATTCAAATGTCTTACAGCTATTCTTTATACATTTGGTTATCTGATATTGGTTTTCAAAGTGAACTATTATATAGTGGTAAAACTTTTTAGATGATTGATAAAAATATAAAAATATCAGTGTATCACATGTTATGGTTAACTTTCTTTTCTTAAGTCCCAATCTCTTCTTGTCCTTAATTTTTTTGTTAGAGTCTCCCAGTTTTGTGAATATGAAATTGGTTATATTTTGCACAGTGTAGGTATTCTGAATACATTTTCCTTTAAAGCATTTAGACCGTAAATACAGTTAAATCCAGTTTGTAGATTATTTCTGATTCTTGTTGCAATGTACATATGAAAGACATAAAGTAGATATTTTGTAAACAGCAAGTGATTTTGTATCAACTTTTAATATTTAATGTCACAGTTTACAGAGCTAAAATATTCTAAATTAACCATTTCTCCACTGTTGGTTCCCACCCACTATGTAGACTGGTGCAACCACTATGGAGATCAGTGTGGAGATTCCTCAGAAAACTAGGATTAGAGGTCTCATTTGACACTGCTCTTTCCCTGGTAGGTATATACACAAAAGAGTTAAAAGTATCATATCACAGTGACATAAGAGCACCCATGTTATAGCAGCTCAGTTTGTGTGGCTAAAGCTAGGAAACAACCCAAATGCCCATCAACTGGAGACTGGATAAACAGATGTGTTTTTTCTATAAAATGGAGTCACTCAGCCATAGAGAATGACAGAGTATAGTACATTATTTATTTGAATATATATTGAGGACCTACTCATAGATGAAATAAATAGGACACAGATGTGTAAATACCATATTATTTCCCTAGTACAGGAAACTGAAGGTGTAAATGAAGTCCAGAGTGTATAATAGATATTGTTAAATAGGAAAAAAATGTTCACAGGGAAAGGGAAAAGGAGGGTTAGAGGTAAGTAAAGAAGGGAAACAAAAAATTCAATGGTACAAACAAAAAATGGTAACAAAGCTTATTTAAAAGAGGTAGGGGTGAGTAGGGAGGGCAGAGGAATGAGAAAAAATGAGAATCAAGATGTATCATGTACTGGTACAAGCCCTCAACAAGGACATACTCATATATGAAATAAGTCACAGATGTGTAAATATCGTATCTTTTCTCTGGTATGAGAAACTGAAGTTTTAAATGTGTTCCACAATGCATGATTGATATTGTGAAATAGTAAATATTCAAAGGGAAATGTGGTTTAGGGGTAAATAATGAGGGGTAAGAAAAAAATTGATGGTTAACAAAAGGAAACAAAGCTATGTATATAGGGGCAGGAGGTGGTAGGATGGGTCAGGGAAGGGGAAAAATGAGGATTAAGTTATGTCATATACTGGTACAAATTCTCAATGTGGAGTGTAATTGTGATGTGTATATATAATGTACCAAGAAATTAAATTTTAAAAATACTGAATGTTATCATAATATATGTATAAAATAAAATCAATTTTAAAAAGAACTATCCTAGTCTTTGGTTATTCTTTCCTTTGGGAATTTAATAGAACCTAAAATCATAAAGACTTGCTAATTATTAAGAAACTTAGAAAATAGTGCAAATCTCTACGATTTTAGATGTTTCTACTGCAGTGTGAGAACCATAAAGGTGGCAACTAGATGCCAGAATATTAATTATTTCCTTTTTTTCCCCCAGAGGCTTTGATTTAAGCTAAAAATTTACCCTAATCATTTTTATCCGTTTCTAGTTCTGTGTTTGGTCTGAGTTCATTTGAGGTTTGGGGGCCAGTATGTGCAGGCCAGTGAGTCTATATGGCCGGGTTGGTTGGCCTCCTTACCACTGGGCATTACGGACTAGGGACCAGATTCCTTTCCATATTGTCTCAGCACTTTGGACTGACTGCAAATATTAGTCATATTCTAAAATGGAGGAAGAAAATGGAAATCTTCTGCGTTATCAGCAGATCAGAAGTCAATAGTCACCTATATCTTATTCTTCTGGTATAAGCAAGCCCTGTGGGTCACCCTTGATTCAAAGGAAAGAGAAAAATTCTAGCATATTTTGATAGACGGAGTAAGAAATGTATGGACATATTTTAGGTCTGACAAAGACATGTAACTGACCTAGCTTTGGGCCAGCTACATACATACATGCATCATATTATTTCAACCTCACAGTACAGATATAATTATTTCAGGAAAGAATAAAATTTTAATGAATAGAATCCTCTGACTATGCAAAATTGATTTTCTACAGAAACTTCCTGTAAGCTAGAAGATAGATTAATTATATATAATGACTGTTCAAAAAAAAATGTTGCCCCAAACTCTTAAGAAATAAAAAACTTTATGGAAGTAATATCCCCAAATACTCCCTACTATTATTTAATGTACAATGTAACATAGCAATTCAGATTACTTTTTAAATTTTTTTTAAACAGGGTCTCGCTTTGTAGTTCGGGCTGGCCCTGAGCTCACTATGTAGCCCAAGCAAACCCCTCAAACTCAGCAATCCTCCTGTCTCTGCCTCCCGAGTGCTGTGATTACAGGTGTGAGCCACCACGCCCAGCCAATACAGATTACTTTTAATAAATGTAGAGAACTACAATAGCAAAAACAATTCTAAGCAACCAGGACATAGCAGGGGGTATTACAATCCCCAATTTAAAACTGTACTACAAAGCCATTGTGATAAAAACTGCATGGTACTGGCAAAGTAACAGATCGAGGACGAGCAGAATACATTAGAAGATCCAGAAACAACTACAGATACACTAAGCCACATCATCTTTGACAAAGAAGCCAAACATCCTCAATGGAGGAAAGACAGCCTCTTTAACAAATGGTGCTGGAAAAATTGGGCTTTAACCTGCCAAAAACTAAAGCTAGACCTATCTCTTTCACCATGTACTAAATTAAAATCACAATGGATTAGACTTGACATTAAAACAAAACAATAAACCTGCTGCAAAACAGGTTAGGTAGAACTCTTGGAGACATTGTCTTAGGCAGAGACTTTATGAACAAAACCTCTATAGCATGAGAACTAGCAGAAAGAACCCACAAATGGGATCTCATCCTACTAAAAAGCTTTGGCACTGCTAAAAGACAACCAACAACACAGGAAAAAATCTTTACTAGCTGTTTGTCAGATAAAGGACTACTATCTAGAATACATAAAGAACTTAAACGAATCAGTCCCCCCAGTTTAAAGACCCAATTCACAAACAGGCATCTGAAATGAACAGACACTTCTCAGAGGCAGAAGATAAAGCAACCAAGGAGCATACGAAGAAATGTTTAACATCACTGGTCATTCAAGAAATGCAGATGAAAACAACACTGAGACTTCATCTCACTCCACAAAGAATGGCTGCTAAATGGTGGCTACTTTTCACTAGTTATTTGGCCCTTCAAGAAATGTGCATTAATCTTATTTTATCTTCCACACCTGGGAATTTTCATGTAAGAATAGATTTTACAGATTTACTACAGTTAAAATATGCATAAATCTTTCATAACTCATTTTTCAATAGTCTGTTGACCTTTTTTGTAGAATATAAGAAACTTACCACATACATACATTTATATAATTTCCACCACCAATTTTTCCAAATATTCTCACATTATGTTTTTGAGCTCTCAATATTTTAGACTTAAATTCTATTTCATAAATTGAAATCCCAGAAATATTTATAGCTTTATATTTAAATAACTTTTGTGCTTATTGATTTTTCTTACCACAGTTTATCTAAATCTATGGTATTAGGTTTTTTTTCATCATTAATATTTCCCTATTGCTCTAGCCAATTGTGTTGGATTTGAGGCACACAATTATATTAATTTGTATTTTAAATTGATAAGATTTCAGACACAAAATCCAGTGTTCCCTTATTTCTGAAAATTTTATATTTAATCTTTAGCATGGATTCATGAATCTATGCCAAAAGTTTTGAAGTCAGGTGTTATTTTATTTATCAGTGATTCTTTTTGTGTTTGAAATACTTTGTTATTGAAATTTAAAATAAAGACTCTTGTGTTTATCATTTATACAAACTTTCTTGGATCTTGCTTTGTTCCTTCCAGATGGAAGTTTGTAGATAATGTTCTGTCACATGTAGTTCTTTTCAAATATTGTTATCATTTTTGTTTAAAAAAGTAGTTCCCTCACCATAATGAGGAACACAGATACCCTGTTAGAGACCTGTCTGCCTTGCCTATAGTCTACCAGACTCATTTAACTATCCTTGGAAAATCAGAAAACTTAGGTATTTATACTCCTACTTGGCCACAAAGTAGCTATGAAATAAGGACTAATGCATACAATGCTTAAGCTCTGTAGTTCCCTTGCTTCTAACTGAACAACTTTCAATTATGAGCTATGCTCTTTCCAGACCTGTCCTATGATACTGTGTTCATGGTATTTTACAAGGTGTAATACCCTTGTTTGGCTTCCTTTTATTTCTGTTGCCATTTCTCCACTTCCCTACTGTTTTTACCTTGGAAAATTTTCTAATTTTTTTCACCTCAAAATGTGCTTCTGGAATATGCCTTTATTTCAAAAAGTTTTCTGTGTTTGTCAGAATATTTTTAACTCTTTTTTTTTTCATTTCAAATGGTTTGAATTTGTTCTTTTAGTTTCAAACAGTTTATGAGCTGTACTATGTGAAGTTCAGTGCTGCTTTATTTTTTTAAGGCTCAACTCTGAGTTGAAAAGTAGAATTAGCTATACAACTTACGCTTTCCAATCAAAATGAATCAGAAGAAAAATAAAAAGTATAAACTAAGCAGTTTCTTTCGGAACACTGATTCTTCTAACTGCAATAGAATAATTAGCTCCACAGTATTTGTTTATGCTCTTTATGTAGACTATATACATATTTGTGTATATACATATCTCAGTATTATTGGAGGAATCATTCAAGTTTATTTCAACTTTCAATCTGTCATGACTTATTTCACCTTACAATCTGTCATGACTTAAGATATTTTTAAACTTGGAAGAATACTTCAAGAGGAAAAACATCTCTTATGTACTATCCAGAAGTTATCCTTCAAGTGGTTGACTGTTGTGAGTACATGTGAAATTTTATTCTCACTTTAATTATATTTTATTTGTTTAACATTTGAATGCATGAACTTTTGGATACAGATTTTTTTGTTACTTCATCCCAAAATAAATGTAATTTTTCACTCAAAAACAGAATTTTGATTAACATGTTTCACTCTACAGGCAAACTGTCTTCCAATCATATCCTGGCAGTTATATAATTTGCTATGTCTCAGTTTAATTTTCCATAAAATGAAGATAATAAGAATACCCAAATTATGGCATAGTTTTGAGGCATGTATATGTTCATTCCTATACTGATTTTATAACTAGTGCACATTAAGCATTTGATAATTATTAGCTGCTACTAACATTTTCTAGAAATCCTTGGCCCTCTTTCTTATGTACACTATTAGAAAAGATATAAAGATACTATATTTTACTATAAACTACATTCTAATCTTGAAGAAAAGCAAGGACAGAAGTATTGAAGCTGTCTTTAATGTAATCAAGCTAGTTATAACCTAGGACTCTAAAACACAGAGGAATTTATATCTCTACTCTTTAATTTTCTACAGCTTTACAGAGTTTAACTTTATCCACTCTGAGGCAAAATTTCCTCAGGATCAGGGGTGTTCCAAATACCTACTTCTCGGATTTGATCCTAAGACTCAATGAAATAATGACTTTAAAGCATTTTGAGGTGTTTCAGATCCTTAAAATACACATGCTGAAATAGATACACACACACACACACACACACAAATTTCAGGTAGGTTTTTAATTTACAGAGAGAATTGTAAGAAATATATTATACATATGTCTGTCACCAGTAGAAAACTCATTCTGCATATGGCAGGGTGAAATGCATAGTAAGTAATATATAAAACAATAAAAAAAGAAAGTGAAAAGAAAGTAAGACTGGAAAGAAAATGCAAGACAGGAAAATAAAGAGGAGATTGAAACAGGTTTATAAACACATTTCAAAGTTGTGAAAAATGTCAATTTTGAAACAATGTCAACATTGAAGCCGTATCTTATTATTTTGCTGACTTTTAATTTATTCCCCCCTTTATCACCTTCTGCATATTTGCTGCTTAATATATTTAAATTATAGAGATTCCTGGGTTATTGTGACCTTTACAGAAACAACAGTTTGTTGGAAGGTCAAAACTGGATAGGAACTGAGAAAATCCTACTCAAAAGGTAGAATTGAAATTTATGGTTAAATGTTAGGAAATTGAGGCATCAAAACAGGGCTGGCAACTCAGGTGTCATATACCTACACAACAAATATTTAATATGAAAGTCAAAAGCTCAAAGTGAAAACCGCTATATGGGCTTAGACAATAGACGACTTATTTTTTCAACTGGGCCATTGGGTTAGACAAATAAACTCTATAAACCTTTCTTCAGATGTAAAATTAGAGCTGAGCTGTAGTTTCAGAATTCCCCAAACTGTCCTTGGGGATGTGGGAGAAATCCCCGCCTTGACTGACCACCGGATTTCTGTCCCTCATTGAACTTCATCTTTTCAGGGCCTTTATATAATAGCCTCAGTAAATTAATACGTCCCCCCTCCTGTTAGATTCGCAGTTCAGATCAGCATTGCTGTGCACGTTATGCTATGGGACACTTCTCTTGTCCTATGACCTAGGAAATGCAGGAAAGTATACTGTAAAGATGCAGGATGCATTTTAACACCTTTGATCTATCAGGCTAAATATTAGAAATATAAAAAGTGGACTGTAAAAATATATACCAGAAGAACAGGTGGCTACAGAATGGATTAAGAAAATGTTGTTATGGGCACATACAGAAACAAATGTGATTTATCACTGGAAAGTTATAAAGTTTCTTAGAGGATCAGATCACTGAAGGACACAGTCTAATTCCTGACACTGAAATTATCTTTTCTTTTGCGCAGTGTCTAGCTTGCCTGAACTGAGATATGCACAAACACAGACATAGGCCTAGGAGCTCAATCAAATGTTCATAGCCAAGCTGCTCCTTCCGCAAGGAGTCTAAAGGCTAAAGGGCATCACTAAAAGTAGAACAAAACATGATTCTTCCCTTGGAGATTTCAGTTGTTACTTATTCAGTTACAACTTAGAGAACTGCTGCTGAACAAACGGCCCTCACAATTAGCTCCCTCACCCAGATTTTTCACATGATCCACCTTTTCAAATCCACTCCTAGGTAGTACTTTCCAAACTCATAAAAACTGCCTTAATTTTCACATAACTCATCTAAACTGTATTTTTTTTTTGACAGGGTCTCACTTTGTAGTCCAGACTGGCCCTGAGCTCACTATGTAGCCTAGGCAAGCCTCGAACTCAGCAACCCTCCTGTCTCTGCCTCCCGAGTGCTGGGATGACAGGTGTGAGCCACCACACCTAGCACTGTTAAACTGTATTCGTTTTGCACTTAAACTTTTGACTCCTGAAATACCAAGTTTCCACTCCTGATGTGTCAATGTCATGCTAGAAAATGATATTAACATGTTTAATTATTCTGAACATTGAGGCCTTTATACATCAGAGATAATATATATAAAATTTTAGCACATAAATGGATGCACAGTAGATGAACTATTCCTTGATCAGTTACAAAGGTATAGATAGTATCCTCTGTGCCCTCTGTCACTTCTCCGATGGACAATACTTGTGGTCTTTTTTAGATGTATTGGAAAACGGTGTTGAGAAAAAATTGCTAGCAGATTATCATTGTTTTAAACTGAAAGCTATAACAGGCCATGTGTTTTGACTCTGCCTAACTGTATGTGCTTCTAATATTTTATATATTACATCCAGAACTCAACATCTGAAATTAAAATTCACAAATCTATAACCATGAATAACTCTCCAGTTGGTTCATTTAAAAATTCCTATACAAAAGCAGTGGCTGTACATAGCTCATGTGTGAAAGGAAGAAAGCTGGAACATTCAAAAGACATATCAGGGTGAGAAAGATATCACATAAACTTTCACTATGTCATCCTTTTTTCCCCTGAAAGTCATTTAACCCAGATTACAAACTCATTTTCTGTATTAATGCCACCCCTATCTTTTTTTCTTTTCTGAGACAGGGTCTCGCATTGTAGTTCAAATTGGCCCTGAGCTCTCTATGTAGCCCAGGGAAGCATTAAACTCAGCAATCCTCCTGCCTCTGCCTCCTGAGTGCTGGGATTACAGAAATGAGCCACCATGCCCGGCACTGTGTTATGTGGTACTGATTGCTGGTGAGTATGAGCCACCACACCCAGTATTGTTGTATGTGGTTACCAGGGATCACACCAAGGACCTTGCACTTGCTAGGCAGGTGCCAGGACCACTGAGTTAAGTCTACAACCCTGCAAGTCCTATTTTGGGGGACTTGCCTTTACATCGATACCTCAACAACTTAACTTTCCTTTTAAGAAAAGCAAACTTAACAGTGTGCGAATGATATACACTTGCATTTGGAAATTTACCGAAATACCAATTCAAATTATAGAATTTTTTTTTATTTATAAAGAAATCATCGAGTCCAGCTAAATACAAATTGTTATTAATATGAAATGGATTTGGCCAAGTGAGGTAAAAATGAAACCAACTAATGAACGTTGTCTGCATGGAGCGTGCCTCTTAGTCTGAACTGAGACCGGCTATTATCCCTCAGAAATGATCAAGTAACCTTTTGATTAAGGATAAAAGTGTTATTTTTATATCCGTTCAATTTTACAATTCTAGTAAAGACTATCGAGTTTTACTCATGATATTTTTAAATCTATTTAACAGTCCCAGTACTGTTCTCTATTAGTGCCATAGTTTTACTAGGAATTGAAGTGGGACTCAGAGGAGTACAATTTCCAGTGGCTTATTGCACAGACGTCTTTTGGCTACACTTTATTAGCACTTACAGATTTTGGCTATATTATACTACACGGCTCCTAGCAGATTCCAAGCGTTCTTACAAAGACCCTGTGTTTATATTTACTGTGTTGTAATTCACAGTCTAAGCAGTTTAAGTGTCCTTGTGGTCCAAGCAACAGCAAGAAAGTCCAGAAGTTACTTGAGAAGGCAACAGATGTTATTATGCTGGAAAACAGCATTTGGATATTCCAAAAGTATTTGGAAATATACATTAGTGTTTATTTATATTAAGATAACTTTAAATTAGATCCACAATACTTCACCCACATTTCCCATTCCACAGAATTCTAAAGCCTGAAGGCTTTTCTTTTGTACTTTTTGTTTCAAAACATTTTCAGCAGTTAAATCTGATTGAGATGAAAGTGAATCATTTTTATAGTCTTAATTTTTTTAACTTAATGTAAATATCAATACTTTGTTGCAAATATATTAATATGATTAGGGAGCATTTCCTTAGAATTACATAATAAGTTGTATGTATAATATATTAAAATTGTTCAGTACAGTATAATATACATAAAGAAAAATATACAGCAAGAGCTACCATAATTGAATACCACAGAGTGGGTCGCCTAAACGGTTTATTTTCTCACTCTCCTGGAGACTACAGTCTAAGACTGAGATATTGCGGGGATTGGCTTCTTCCAAGGCCCCTTGGTTTGCAGGTTCCCCTCTTCTTCTCATGTCCTAGCAGGGCCCTTCCTCTGAGCACATGTTCCCTGGTGTCCATGAGACCCAATCTTCTCTTCTTATGAAGACCCCAGTCTAACAGAACTGAAGCCTATCAATACGTTTCACTGAATGAAATCTTTAGTGGCTATGTTATAAATAGAGTAACATTCTGATTATCAGGGGGCTTCTATGCCTGTAGTACCAGACGGAAATAATTTCAACCATAAAATTTTAAATGTAGTTTTAAATTTTAACATGTAACTTTTGAGGGAACATACTTTAAAATTTCTAAGTGTTGGTTACATCTTCACACACACAAATACACACAAACACACACACACCCACACACACGAACACATAGACTACCAACACCACAGAAAGCCTATATTGTTACCTCACAGTCCCTACTTTTGCATCATCGAGAGTATTCTATACTGAATTCTGTTATCATGGGTTAAATTTTCTTGTTTACATATTCTTTTTGTTTGCTTTATGCCAGTGAGTTTTGCTAATGAAATATAGTTGCAGATAATCCAATGAAATTGTTTGTTGATATATTAATTTTTATATCTAATGCATTGCTAAAAGTCTTCCTATTTTTCAGTTTTAAGACTAGAAGATACTCTGAAATGAACTCTCTTTCATATGTGTCTTAAAGAGCTTTGGAACCAGGCAAATCTATCAATCATAGAGTATGTATGTTTTGTTTAGTAAATATGCTGCTATACTGTGGTTGAAATGATCAGATTATTGAAAAAATACTATAGTTTTGATTTATTGTCTTTAGATAGGATTGGGCTTTTTATTCCTCCACATACTCACTAAAAGATTTCTGTTTTTTCTTTGCTGTTTTTCATTTTAGTCATTCTTGTGGCAATATAAATATATCAACATAATAAATTTAATTTGCTTCTGGCTTATGATTAATGATGTAAAACAACTTTCATGTATTTGTAGGCAATTTGAATATCCTTTTTCGATAGTCTTCATTCAGGAACTGTTCATTTGAATTTTGGGTTATCTATCCCTTTATTGAATGATAGTTCTTTTCATATTGTAATACAAGTCCTTTGTCAGATATATTCTTTGTAAATATATTTGTATCCCTCTGTGAATTCCTTTTGAATCTTGGTAGCTCTTTTTGGGCTAACAATATCCTCGTTTCTAGCAATGCCTAGCTTACATGCTACTTGTTACCACATACACATCCTGTTTTCAGCTTACTGATGAAAACCCACCTATCTCATAATTCAGTATATATGTATTTACATAGAGATAGGGTCTCGCTTTGTAGTTCAAACTGGCCCTGAGCTCACTATGTATCCCAGGCAACCCTCAAACTCAGCAATCCTCCTGCCTCTGCCTCCCGAGTACTGGGATTACAGGTGTGAGACACCACCCCCGCATTGTGGTATGTGGTACTGATTTCTGGTGGGAGTAAGTCATCTGGGATCCACTGTAATTGTAATTCCTCCCACAATTTCAGCTGGCTTCTTTTGTGAAAAGTTAACAAGCTAATCATAAAATTAATTTGAAAATATCAGGAGAAAAAACACCTAAAATGATTTTTTAAAGGACAGTTTGAAGTACTCATGTGGCCTTACTTCCAAATATCGTGTAGCATCACAGTAAATAAGACAGTGTGTTAGGGGCAGAAAAACAGGCATTTTGATCAATATAACAGAACTGATGATCAATGGAAACCTTAACTTATGGGGGTTACTGAGCTTTTCACTATTTATGTATATATGTACTTACGTAGAGATAGGGTCTCCCTTTATAGTTTAGGCGGGCCTTGAGCTCACTATGTATCCCAGGCAACCCTCAAACTCAGCAATCCTCCTGCCTCTGCCTCCCGAGTGCTAGGATTACAGGTGTGAGACACCACCCCTGCATTGTGGTATGTGGTACTGATTTCTGGTGGGAGTGAGTCACCAGGCCCGGTATTGTTGTATATGTTTATGAGGATAATACTCAGAACCTTGTGCTTGCTAGACAGGCACCAGGACCACCGAGCTAAATCTCCAGATCAGGTTACTGAGTATTGACAATGCCACTAACATAGAGATGAACTGAACAATCATTTCAATAAATAATGCTGGGAAATTGGATATTCATCAGAAAAAAAATAAATGTGGACCATATTTAACATCACAAAAGGAAAATCATTAGCTTAAAAAAATGAATCACAGACCCGAAATTAAATGCTAAAAACTGTGAGATTCTTAGATATAAACAGGAACCATAACATAGTTTGGCAATAATTTCTTAAGCATAACACCAAAAGAATAGATAATTTTTAAAACATTCATAAGGATAAAATAAGTTTTATCAACATTAAAATGCTTCGTACTTCAAAGGATATTATTAGGACAATGAAATGACAACCCACATACAGGCAAAATATGTGTAAATCAAATCTCCTTTACATATCCAGAATATATAAAGACTCTTATAACTCAATAATAAATGAAAGTTAATTCATTTTTAAAAATGAACAAAGACTTTGAATAGATATTTCTTCAAAGAAGAGCTATGAATAGCTAATAAGCCAAGAAAACATGTTGAATTATCCCATTACAGAAATGCAAATGGAAACCACTTTTTCATATCACTTAACTCCTAATATCTATAATTACAGAGAAAGACAACAACGAGGAATGTGAAGAAATTAAAGCTTCATATACCGCTGATGGGAATATAAAGTTACACATCTAAATCATATCAATTTTGACAACTCTTCAACATCAAATAGAATTACAAATGATACAGCAACTTTACACAGTATAAACCCCAAACAAGGAAACATACCTTCACACAACAGTTTGTCCACGAATGTTTATTACAGTGTAGTTCCTGATAGCCAAAGATGTGTATATCCACACAACGGAATCTATTTGTCAATACAAATACTGATGAAGTAGTGAAGTTCTGAGATTTGCTGAACAGTGAAATAACCTGAAAAAAAGTATGCCTCACGGCAGAAAGTCACAAAAAAGTACATATTATGAAATTTAAGTTAGTTAACCTTACAGAAAAAGGACATAGGTACAGTAAGAAGGAAATAGGTATAATAAATCTATACCAGACAGAAAGTAAGCTCATGCTATTTCCCAGAGTTGTTATGGGGTCAGGGTGCGAGTCACAACTACACAGGACAAGTTTTATTTTTAAAATGATGAAAAAATTCTAAAATTAGATGAACATGGTTGTCTAAATTTGCCATTATAGTAAGTTTTTGAAGTGAATGAATTTATAATAGGTAAATTATGTCTCAAGAAACTTGCCAAATGTCAAGAAATCTCATGTTATTTTATAAAAAATTTTCCAAATATTGAAATATTTCTCACCAAGTTCCTAAAAAGGAGACTATAGATCTATACTTAAAAAGACATGAACTATTTCATATTCACTAGATTGATATTTTCAGGAATAGAACAAGTCAATTATATCTAAGTTAAACCGAAAAGAAAAAGCAAGATATCTCTCGGGTAACTTGTCATTTTATAAATCTGTCTCACTTAAGTTTCACATTTCTGATGATTTAGCTCATCCAATTATTCACTTTATCTGCAAAATCTTCTCTTACTCTTCAATACATATACCATTTCTAGGAAATGCCACAGAAATTTTGTCATACAGCAGGCATTCAACATCATTCACTTTCTACAAGCCTTAAATTAGTCTGTCCCAATTCAGTGTTATCACATAAAGAGGTAACCGATCACAGAAATAATACAAATTATTATGAACAGTATTTACAGTCATTCAAGCATGTATTGACTAAAGATTAAATGTCATAATCAATAATAATGCATGTTTATACAATTGTAAATGTCTATATTTGTACATAGATAAGTAAATATTTTATAGCATTATACTGTAGTTGTTATTGTTCCAAAATTAAGAAACACAATATTAGAGTTCTAGCATGCTGAGATTATATACAGAGTGGAACACAGAGCCATTTTTATAAGCTAGACTCATGGCTTCCAAAACATGTTATAATTCTTTTGGCTTCACTGCCTCTTCTCTTTACTTTGAGATTATAAAATTGATGTATGATCCAGAAAATGTTCACATGTCATTTGGGAGAGTAAAAAGATTTCAAATATATACATGTAATCTATTGAATTCATTCATGGAATAACTAATGAAAACAAATTGAAAATAAAAGTATTTTGTTTTCTATTTGGTCACACTCTCAAAAATAATTATAGTTTCTGAAATTTTTAATATGAGTAACTTCTCTATAACTTTTTAAATTTGAATCTTTGTTGGTACATTTATATACACAGCACGATCACATACAATATTCAGAATTTGTTCCAGTATATGACACAATTTAATTCTCATTTTTTCCTATTCCTACATCCACCCTACAACCCCCCTCCATATACATAGGATTTGCCCCCCCCCTTTTCTTTTGAGACAGGGTCTCATTTTGTAATTCAAATTGGCCCTGAGCTCAGTATGTAATCTAGGCAAGCCTCAAACTCAGCAATCCTCATGCCTGTGCTTCCCAAGTGCTGGGATCACAGGCGTGAGGCATCACGTCTAACATTGCAGTATGTGGTGCTGATTGAGGGTGGGCATGAATCACCATGCCTGGTATTGTTGTATGTGGTTACTGGGGGTCAAACCAGGGACCTTGTGCTTTAGGCGCCTGAACCACTGAGCTGAATCTCCAGCCGTTTCCCTTTTTTAAAAATTACCATTATATTTTTTCTTCCCGTTATTTACCCCTACACCCCATTTCCCTCTGAATATTTCTTTTTCATAGTATTTGCCATATATTCTAAAGCTAACCGTATCCAGAATGAGTTCAATTGTTCATGCACATTTATGTGTTTCTCTACGAAATACAATCTCATTTAGAAGAGGTATATGAAATAAAAGTTGGTAAAAGAAAGGGAGCCCACAGGAAACATGAGCTTCTGAAGTTAATATAATTTCAAGGTAACATGTACATCAAGAAAAAATAGTAAACAGTGTGCTAATAAAACTGACCATGGTTAGTTTGTAACCATTTTATTCAATGAATAAGTAAAAATTGGCCTTAATTACCAACTTATAAATGTAAGTAATTCCCTGATTCCAAGAGTAATGATTAGACCATGCCCTGAGTACAACTGATATGAGGCAAAGTAATTTTTTTCTAGGCACAAGAATGATTCTAAAAATAAGAAACAAAAACTAACATCTGAATAAATCAAATACACTAACATCCTCTACATCTTAATAAAACAAATACATTAATATTCTCTACCTTTGAAAAGAATGTTCTGATAATGATTGTTCTTGTCATTTCCCTATTTACTCTGCATCTATGCTTTCAATTTTTCCCAACTACATCTATTGTGAATGGGACTAAATTATCCAAATTACTTGTCCTAGAATATTGTGCCGAAAAATTCTACCAGGACTCTGCCAATAGAAAAACAATTAAGAGTTTGGAGGATAAGAGGAAGAGAAATAACCAGCACTTCCTCTTCCAGTTTTCTAGTTACTATCAAGCAGTGTCCACCATATGTCCAGTTCCACTGGTTGGTCTTGGTACTGGTCACACTACTTCCCACTATCGTTTCTCTATACCTAAATGTGAGCCTGGTCTCTAGGTTGGCTTAACTCTTCTTTCTCTTTCAGAACTCTCTCTCCATAGAGGACCCTCTGTTTTCCTTATTAAACCTGTTTAAGTACAGTCAGTGTCGCAAGTGGTTCTGTAAAAGAATTTCAGTATGAGATTAAGGATGAGGTTGGTCTCTCCTTAGCGCTTGATTGCACAAGAGCTATTTTGCTAAAGAATTTGTGATGTTAGTAAGATGTAGCACACACTTACATCAGGAATACTCATTGTCTTTCTGGTTTGGGTGAAACACCAGTGCAAGAAAAAGTTTGAGTGTCAAGTATTTGTTGATTGTTTTACACTGTCAGGGAGAGTAAAGATAATGATAGACATAGTCTGTCAAATTTTCCAACACAATTAAAATATGTTTCTACAGAAAGTAGTATATACTTCGAATCAGTAACTAGTATCAGGGGGTCAGCAAACTAGTTTATAAATCAAATCTGCCCCATTGCCTGTCTTGGTTAATTTAAATAGCATTTTTTAATCTCTTTACATATTGCCTCATGTTTTTAAGTTTTACTTTGATGAAGTGAACAGTTACAAAGGAGATTATATAACTTTTAAAGGAGAAAGGTTCTTACAGAAAAGCAACCTCTGAAATGTGGCTTGTTGATATGACAACAGTGTAGATGCATGAGACAAGAGATTAGGAAGGCCCGCTGTCATTATTATACCTTACTACATAATACAGTGATTTGAATCATTACAATCTAGGGTTGTTCTAGATTAGAGCTTCCAATTTCAAAGACAATGTTAGGAAATACAACGTTTCTATTGAGTAACACTGAAATCACTTCTCAGTTGGTTTTAGCTCTTCCTACCAGTTTATGAATAGATTGAGAAGAATTCACTTTCAGCCCCAATGAAAGTAATCCCAAACACGGAAAGGACATTGTGTTATTATAAAAAGAGAACAGGAAGGGATTTTTCTACAACTCAGTGAAATCCATCAGCTGCCCCTTAAGAAATTCATGTTCAATAACACAAGTGAAAATAAAAAGTCAGAAACCTAATAAAAATTGAAGCCTTAGTGAGTTAGGTAATTTAAGGAATGGTTTCTTTTACGCACTCAACCAAGCCAATAGTCTGGGTTGTTCAATCAGGTAAAGTACTATATGCCGAATGTAATTACAGTGTTCATGAACAGAAAGGACAATTTAGAAGAAGTGGTGGAAGAAAAAAAGTATTAAACATTAACAGTGACCCCATAATTGGTTTATTCTTTCAGATGCTAGGGCAGCAAGAGCTACACAGTTGATAAATAGATTTTTCCATGTATTTTTATTCTTTTTTTACTATTTGATATGAATACTGACCAAAGTATTAGAATCATGTTTTGACCTAAAAGAATAGTATGCTCAATTTGCAGCTCTCGAGTTTTAGCAGAATGCAGCCTGAGTGATAGGAAAGAGGTATGACATGCTTATTGATGTAAAAAAAACATCATCATACACTGTTTTTTACTTGACTGCTATATTTAGAAAGAAGAAGGGATACAGAGCCAAAACAGGTCAATAGTGCTTCTCATTTCCTTTCCTTGAAGTTTCATTCCCTCCTATCCAGCTCTGTTCAGTACCCCAGTGGACTCTTTCCTGAAGGTCTGTTTCTTAGATTTCATAGCCATGTTCTACAAACTACCCATAGAGAGAACTACAGAAAAAGTAGAATGAAATTTTCCAAGTTCCTTCCACACTGCTGTTCTAGAGGCTAGTCTTCCCTTGTGGGTCCCAACCACTCAGTAGCTTAGTGTCTAGTGAGTGTGCCCAGGCCCTGGGATGGTTCTTACCACCCCCTTTGGGTTTCTCCAACACTAAGTGAAATAGTGAAGTGAAATAAATACTAGCCTCCCTCTTCATGAAAATCTCACAGTTCAGATGATCCAACTATCGTCAGTTCTTCCCACACTAGCTGTAGATACTGCCCCATACTAAATTATTTCTAATATCTGGCCTGGACTCTCCTTCCCCACCTGAGTCTGACTCGGAGAAGTAATGCAGTGGGACTGAAAGACATAACACCTAAATTATTGGTGCATGTGTCCACTAATACATTTCTGTGGCTTCCAGTACTGTTAATATAGGATTTTCTATAAATTTTCTATGCAAATGTAAATATTTTCCAAAATTTCCATCTAGTTACTTATGTGTGTTTCTAGCACTTATAAATATTTTTGGCAAAAAGTAGTGATGCAAAATATATTTAGTAAATTAATAATATTTTTATAATGCTTTTTGGACAGAGACAAAGTGATTTTACTGTATTTTATTTTTGTTGGGAAATACGTATTTATAGCTGTATGTAAATGCCTTTCAACTCTACCCCAATACTACCTAACACACCTTATTTTCAGTGAATCATCCTGCATTTTACTATCATCTTTATTTTCCTTAAGACCAAACAGTATTTTCCCACCAATATATTTTTTTATCTACCTCCCTTTCTTTGCTTTCTTCTGCCCCTTCGCCACACTACACCTTAAAGAGCAGTGTCAAAATTCAGTGTGCACATTTGGGTAATTATACATTATCATATCACTTCAGAAGTTTTGCATGTTTGATGCTACACGGGACCTAGGAATACATTAGCAGCATCAATCTATTCACCATGACTGTCCCTGTGACTGCGTGGTGATCCATATTCAGACAGTTATCCAACGAACACATATGATGAATTGGAATGTATGACTTTTGTATCTCTTCTTGGCTTATGTACAAAGTGAATTTAATTGCAAATTGTATTGATAATGACATATTTATCACACATTTGCAGGGAGTATACCTCCCAGAATTAAAGTAATTTCTTCACTCAATATAGAAACTATTAATCTAAATCTTTTTTTTTAGTTATGACTTTTTAAAAATTGTTTTTACTTAGAATGTCATTAAAATGAGCACATTTTTATATGACATTTCTGGAAATTGAAATCACTGTTATAAATTTAATCATAGGTGTCATATTAACTTTAATTATAATTTATAACATGAAGATTAGAAAACAAGGACGTAGGAGGATTTTAAACAGCACACTTGGTCATAGATCTTTATCATTTTTCCCAGGGTCTCACTTTTTATGTTCCAGTAGATTCAGTTTTACACATCCACGAAATTTTGAAAGGAAATGATGCATTCATGAGTGTTGTTCCTGTAGCATCTGTCTCTTCAAGATTCGTGGATTCATTACAGCTTTGCCTTCCTCACCACATGCCTGTATGACATTCCCTATTGGTGATCATTACCCCTGCTTTCTATAGCTCCAGTTCCATCAGGGCACAGAGCGAGGAAAAACAACACCAACACCAGAAGACCAACATGATCCTGTGACTTGTTTGGACAATGAGTGATTAGAGTGTATTTTGTTCATTCCTGGAGAATAGCTATGAGTGAGTTCCGACCTGTCCTCCATCAGAGTCAGGAGAAACACTAAAGTCATTCTCTAAACAGAACAAGATAAACAGCAGGCTCTGTTAAACATATAGTGCAGAGTAAAGCTCCTGACACTGTACACTGTCCTTTCCCTTCTTTCAAGGTCCGATGTCTCGGGACTGCCCATTGCTCCCTGCTCCTTCCACAACACAGCAGCATCCCTGTGCTTCCACCAAGACTAAATCGAATGCAGTTTAAAAATGTGCTTGTAACTCAGGGCCCTTTCATTACCTCAGTTAATAATTCATGGGGCTGGAGATTTAGCTCAGTGGTTCCGGTGCCTGCCTCGCAAGCAAAAGGCCCTGAGTTGATCCCGGTAACCACATCCAATGCTGGGCGTGGTGACTCAGGCCCACCAGCCATCAACACCACATACCATAGTGCTGGGCGTGGTGGCTCATGCCTGTAATCCCAGCACTGGGGAGGCAGAGGCAGGAGGATTGCTGAGTTTGAGGCTTGCCTGGGCTACATAGTGAGCTAAGGGGCAGCCTGAACTACAAAGTGAGACCCTGTCTAAAAAAAAAAAAAAAAAAAAAAAAAAAAATGACTTCCTCTAATGCTGATCTCCAAAAGTCCCTTTCCTTACAAAGAAGATACACATACTGCAAGAATTAAGAATTATTCCCAAATCGTACCTCCTGGACTACACTGCAGAACAAAATCTGGAGTGAGGAGTGAAATGAGTTGATTTGGCGTGTGTGTGTGTGTGTGTGTGTGTGTGTGTGTGTGTGTGTGTGTTTAGGAGATACTGTCCAACAACAAAAATATATCCTAAGATAGAATCTTTAGGACCCTGATCAAATGGATTTTCTGAATCATAAAGTACTACGATAATACAAACTCTTATTATTTAATTAGGTTAATGCATTTTCAGAAAACAAATTTAAACACCATGCTTTAAGATGATAGGCTCCTGGTTATTAGTTCCAATCCAGGAAAAGAAAATTGTGAAAGGTTTTTGGGATCTTTTCCACTCCCCATAATGTGTGTGTGTGTGTGTGTGCACACGCACATGCACACACACACACACACACAAAGGCTAAAAGTGCTGGGTAACATCAGGAAGTGTTGGAAATTAACAGGACACCCATGTTTATCCTATGTAAAGTTATGGCAAAGGCCCATCTCCAATGTTCTGCAGTGTGATTGCCAGGGAAATGACAGCTATAACGGAGAGGCCTTGAGCTCAGGAAGGTACAGTTTACTTGGCTAAGATGACTGAATGCTGCTGTGAAAATAGCCCGAGCACTCCTCAGTTTGACACAGTGATTGTGGGAAGAACAATGAAATGCTAGTGTGTCTTT